>JAODAL010020905.1:0-68326 GCA_025379985.1 Phyllomedusa bahiana | reverse complement strand
GGCCCTCCTTAAATGTTTTCTTCAGAATTATTTTTTATGTTTTATTGGGCTAAAAACGTATTTTTTAAACTTTGTAATTTTTTATTTAAATGACCTCTCCTGCGTGCGGGAACCAGGCAAAAAGCCCTGTCCCCTTTTCATTATCCTCTGAAAACCATATGATTTCATTGTTCCAGGGCCCTCCTAAATTTAACATCACACTCAGTGGATGTGTTTAAACCCATGCTCAGCTCGGGAAAACATCCCTGTAGGGGGAGTGGCCTGGGGGAATTTTTTATTTTTTTTTAGTCTGGGGGCAGGATTTAGCTACAGTAAGGGGAAAAGAGGCAGCAGTTTAGGTGTAGAATTGTGTATTGCTGTCATGAAAATGATGCCTTCAGCTTTTACAGTTTACATAGTGACTCATGAGCCCGTATCAAATTATATGGCAAAAAGTAAAAAGGGGGAGAGATTTTACACACTAATGTCAGAACATAGACCCTGCAGGTATATCTGTGGAAGGAAGTCCTTTTTTCAATGCAGTCGGGAAACTTGTAAAAAAGAGATGTGGAGAAACCCAGACTCTCCCACAAGCAAAAAGTTACTGAAAACGTGGATCTTTGATCAGGCTCGGAGGGGCCCGCCGGGGGCCCGGGGAACCCCCCCGGGGGGGCCCCCCCCGAGCCGCGTGGGCCCCGGAAGGAGTGCCGTCGCCCCCCCGGGGCCCGGCCGCGCATCCGGTACTGGACGCCGGGACCCGCGTCCCGAGCGCCCGGGGACCAGCCGGGAGTTGGGGACAAATTTTCCCCCGATCCCGCAGGCCCATAGCGCTGCGTCCGTGTCTCCCCAGCAGGTGAACCATTAGGCCTTTCAGCTGCCCCGGGGGCCGGCCCTACTGGTGCGTAGGCGGCGCGGGACGTCACTTACCGCGCGCCTATGCAGGGCGCCAGTCGGACCCCGGGGGGGAGCTCGAGCGGCCGGGACCCGCCGGGGGGAGGGGAGCCGGAGCCAGGTAAATGGGGTGGGTTTTTTTTTTTTTTTAAATATTTAAGGGGCCCCCGGCTATACGGGGGCCCCTGGTACTTGGGGGGCCCCTGACTACTCAGAGGGGGCCCCCGACTACTAAGGGGGGGGGGCCCCCCGGTACTAAGGGGGGGGGCCCTGACTACTAAGGGGGGCCCCCCGACTACTAAGGGGGGCCCCTGGCCTATGGGGGGCCCCCCGATATAAGAGGGGCCCCCGTACTAAGGGGGGCCCCCGGCTTTAGGGGGGGGGGCCCGATACTTGGGGGCCCCTGGCTACTATGGGGGGCCCCTGGCAACTATGGGGGCCCCTGATACTAAGAGGGGCCCTGTCTAAGGGGGGGGGGGCCCTGGCTATAAGGGGGGGGGGCCCGGCTACTAAGGGGGTGGGCCCTGACACTAAGGGGGGAACCCTGAATACAAAGGGGGGCCCCCGGCTACTATGGGGGGGCCCTATTAAGGGGGCCCCCGAACTAAGGGGGGGGCCCCGGCACTATGGGGGGCCCCCGGTACTTGGGGGGCCCCATACTAAGAGGGGCCCCTGAAATATAAGGGGGGGGCCCCGGGTAAAGGGGGGGGCCCCCGGCTACTAAGGGGGGGGGGGCCTGGCTATAAGGGGGGGCCCCCTGACTATAAGGGGGGGGGGCCCGACTACTAAAAGGGGGGGCCCCCGGGTATTGGGGGGGCCCCCGACTATAAGGGGGGGGGCCCTGCTATAAGGGGGGGGGGGGCCCGACTACTAAGGGGGGCCTGATACTAAGGGGGGGGCCCTGTACTAAGAGGGGGGGGCCTGGCTACTATGGGGGCCCTGGCTACAATGGGGGGCCTGTCTACTATGGGGGGGGGCCCTTGGGTATAATGGGGGGGCCCCGGCTACTAAGGGGGGGCCCCCCTGGCTACTATGGGGGGGCCCAGACAACAAAGAGGGGCCCCTGATTACTAAGGGCGGGGGGCGGGCGACTAAGGGGGGCCCGGTCTAGGGGGGCCCTGGTACTAATGGGGGCCCTGCTGCTAAGGGGGCCCCCGACTACTAAGGGGGGCTTGGCTACTAAGGGGGCCTGGTATAATGGGGCCGACTATAAGGGGGCCCTGATATAAGGGGGCCCCGACTACTAAGGGGGCCCTGGTACTAAGGGGGCCCTGGGTCTATGGGGGGCCCCGGGTATAAGGGGGGGGCCCCCGAAACTAAGGGGGGGCCTGACTATAAGGGGGCCCTTTGGTACTATGGGGCCCCGATACTTGGGGGCCCCGGCTATAAGGGGGCCCCGGTTTATGGGGGGGTGGCTACTAAGGGAGCCCCTGCTACGAATGGGGCCCCCGACTCTAAGGGGGGCCCGACACTAAGGGGGCCCGCTATAGGGAGGCCCCGACTACTAAGGGGGGCCCCGACGACTAAGGGGGGCCCTGATAAATGGGGGCCCTGACTATAAGGGGGGCCCCCGACTACTATGGGGGGCCCTGGCTATAAAGGGGGGGCCCGGCTTATGGGGGGCCCCCCGATTATATGGGGGGCCCTGGCTACTATGGGGGCCCTGATACTATGGGGAGGGCCCGGTACTTGGGGGGCCCCGGTACTATGGGGGGGCCCCTGATATATGGGGGGGCCTGGTACTATGGGGGGGCCTACATAAGGGGGGCCCCATACTAAGGGGGCCTGGCTACTATGGGGGGCCCTGGCTACTATCGGGGGCCCCCGGCTTTGGTGGGCCCGGGGCTACTATGGGGGGCAATGGTTATTTGGGGGCCCTGCTACTTTAAAAAGGGGCCCCCTGACTACTAAAGGGGGGCCTGCTAAATAAAGGGGCCCTGGCTATATAAAGGGGGCCAAGCTACTAAAGGGGGGCCCTTTACTACTTTTAAAAGGGGGCCCCCTGGCTTATAAAGGGGGCCCTGATAACTAAGGGAAACCTGATACCCAAAGGGGGCCCTGACTACCTAACCTACCCAAAGGGGGCCCTGACTACCTACACACTACTAAAGGGGGCCCTGATACCTACACACAGCTAAAGGGGGGGCTGACTTTCCCGCAATAGCTAAAGGAGGCCCCTTAATACTGTATATACTAAAAAAGACCCCTTAACTGCCTGTACACTCCCTAAAAAAGGGACCCTAACTGCCTGTTACTCCCTAAAGGAGGCCTTAAATGCTGTATACTATCTAAAAAAAGACCTAACTGCCTGATACTCCTAAAGAGCCCCCTAACTGCCTGTATAATCCTGCATTTCTCCAGGGGGGTTAGTCCTTTCCCCACCTCCAAACCCCCCTAGGTTTAGACCTTTTAAGAGGGGCGTCGCTAGGCTGTTTTATTCGGGCTCGAGCCCCGAATAAAACCCCCTGTTTTCCCCCAGTCTCCCCGGGGCCCGGGGCCCCTGCGCTGGGCCTGGAGAAACCCCTGGCTCTTCGTGCATGTGGTCGTGGACGCCACACAGCTGAGGGTTTGGGGCAGAGAGCGAGCGCTCCCCGCCCGCAGACAGTGTCGGATCCGAGGTCGACACCGCTAGGCCGCGGGGGCCCACAGCGCTGAGGGCCCGGGCCCCGGGCCCGTGCGCCTCAGCCGGCGCGTCGCGATGACAATCCCTCACGGATGCCTGTCCTGGGCGCACAGCGGTCATGGGCCGTGGCCGGGGGAGCTGCGGGGAAAGGGGGGGGGGTGAAGAGGACGGAAACGTCGCCGGGGGAGTTAAAGGTGGATTATGTTGTTATTTTTTTTACGTTTACCCGCCTCATGCCCCTTATACTGCCTGTGCCCTTAATGCCTGCCTGTGGCCCCCTATCCGCTGTGGCCCTATAATGGGCCCGCCTGTGGCCCCATATCCCTGCCTGTGGCCCCCATATACTGCCTGTGGCCCTCATATACCTGCCTGTGGCCCCCATATCCTGCCTGTGCCCCCATATCCCTGCCGTGGCCCCCATATGCTGCCTGTGCCCCTATAATGCCTACCTGTGGCCCCCATATCCCTGCCTGTGGCCCCCATATACTGCCTGTGGCCTCCATATACTGCCTATGGCCCCACATATCCCTGCTGTGGCCCCATATGCTGCCTGTGCCCCTATAATGCCTGCCTGTGGCCCCCATATCCCTGCCTGTGCCCTTTTATACCTGCCTGTGGCCCCCATATACTGCCTATGGCCCCCATATCCCTGCCTGTGGCCCTCAAATCCCTGCCTGTGGCTCTCAATATCCTGCCTGTGGCCCCCAATATCCCTGCCTTTGGCCCCAATATACTGCCTGTGCCCCCATATACCTGCCTGTGGCCCCTATGCTGTCTGTTCCCCTATAATGCCTGTCTGTGGCCCCATATCCTGCCTGTGGCCCCCATATACTGCCTGTGCCCTTATAATGCCTGCCTGTGGCCCCCATATCCCTGCCTGTAGCCACCATATACTGTCTATGGCCCACATATCCCTGCCTGTGGACCCCATATCCCTGCTGTGGCCCCCATATGCTGCCTGTGCCCCTATAATGCCTGCCTGTGGCCCCCATATCCCTGCCTGTGGCCCCCATATCCCTGCCTGTGGCCCCCATATGCTGCCTGTGGCCCCCATATCCCTGCCTGTGGCCCCTATATACTGCCTCAGTGCCCCTATATACCTGCCTGTGGCCCCATATACCTGCCTGTGGCCCCATATACTGCTTCAGTGCCCCTATATACCTAACTGAGGGGACTGCTATACCTATAATTAAGGAGTTGCTGGAAATGTGAGGATTCTAAGATATTTGTGTCCAAATCCTCAGGGACGAGTCTTGGCCGGGAGCAATCAGCATGAAGGTGTGAACCGGATGGAGAAGAAAAGGGAAAGTGAACGACGCTGATCAGAAAAGACGTCTCCGGTGAGTCACCAAATGTAACTGCAGTGCAATCACTTATATTTCTGCAGAGCGTCTACATACAACTAGTTTCTGCCACTACATGGTCACTGTATGGCGGTGGTATATGTAATCAGAACCTGTGTACAGCTGATAGTCACATGTGGGGGTTGCGTTCGGTCAGGGTCTGGCAGGATTATTTGAGCCTTAAGTAGTAATAGTTTGGGGTCCTGCTTTTGTAGGAGGGTTTTAGTAACAATCACTTGTCTGGTAGATTTGCTCCATGTGTAGGTGTATGTTTTGGTGACTGTTTAGGGGTATTGTCATATGAAGGTGAGAAGTTTTGAAAAAGTAAATTTGTCATTGGTGATTTTTACTGTACAGTGACTGCTGAGGAGATGGACAGGATCTGTGTGGGATGTGCAGAAAATTAGTGACAGGAACAGAAGGTTTTTCTCTGAAAAAAAACATCCGCAGTTCACAATGAGGCGGGAAAAATGTTGTGTGCACCCAGCCCTACCCAGAAAAACACAAAGGGCCCGAGCCCCGGATGTTTTAGGACCCTAGCAACGCCCCTGCCTCTAAGTTATGGCTTGTACCCGCTCTCCCACCCCTGGGAAGTTTGTAGAGAGGTGGGAATGGGTAAAAAGATGCTGGAAAATTGAGGATTCTAAGATATTTGTGTGTAATTTCTGCAGGGATGAGTTGTGTCCGGGACAAGTCATCATGGCGGTGTGGAACAGATGCAGAAGAAAAGGAATAAGAACGACTCATAAAGGGGAAGAGAACAACTCCTCAGATAGGACGTCTCTGGTGAGTCCTGGATGTAAGGGGTTATGTTACTTTATATTGGATCAGTGTTGTTTTTCACTGTAATGTGATGGACCTGAGCTGGTGTCTGACATCTATGTGGTCTCTTTTATGCAGTGTTGAGGTTTATAACCTGAGCTGGTGCCCTGATCTCTATGTGGTCTCTATTATGGCAGTGTTTTTAGGTTATACCTGAGCTGGTGTCTGACCTCTATGGCGGGTCTCTATTGGCGGGTTGTAGGGTTTTATTGGCATAGTTTTTGGCAGTGTACATGTGTCCCTGATTGAACCCTGTGATAGGAGTTACACTTCTACTTTCTTGCTGGTTGTATTTTAGAAGGTGGTGAGGTGCGTGACCAATGGAAACGTGGAGGGAGAAATTGTATGTGGTGGAGTGGATATTGTATGTGGGTGGAGGGGGATATTGTATGTGGGTGGAGGGGGATATTTTATGTGGGTGGAGGGGATATTGTATGTGGGTGGTGGTGGATATCGAAAGTGTGTGGAGGGGGATATTGTATGTGGGTGGAGGGGGGTAATGTATGTGGGTGGAGGGGGATATTGTATGTGGGTGGAGGGGGATATTGTATGTGGGTGGAGGGGGATAGTGTATGTGGGTGGAGGGGGGTATTGTATGTGGGTGGAGGGGGATAGTGTATGTGGGTGGAGGGGATAGTGTATGTGGGTGGAGGGGGATATTGTATGTGGGTGGAGGGGGATATTGTATGTGGGGGAGGGGGATATTGTATGTGGGTGGAGGGGATATTGTATGTGGGGGAGGGGGATTTTGTATGTGGGTGGAGGGGATATTGTATGTGGGTGGAGGGGATATTGTATGGGGGTGGAGGGGGATTTTGTATGTGGGTGGAGGGGGTATGGATGGAGCTACTTAGCCCTGTGTCTTTTGATATGGCAGACAGACGATTTTGTGCGATAGACAGATATGCACTAAACTTGCTATTGTACTACACCATACAATTCTGTTTTGCACACTGTATTATGTGGTAAATGGGCGCATTATGTCCGAGGGCCGGTAAAAATTTTTACGTACAGTAGGGTGGGCCCCCAAGATCAAGGGTGGGCCCCCCCCCAAAATCAACTCCCCTGTGGGCCCCAGACCCCCCAGTCCGACACTGCTTATGATAGATGAATAAAGAGACAAAAGAAAAGAAACATTAAGTTAGTGGAATAGCTTTAATTTTCCATACCAATGCTGTTTACTGTATAGTGTTCTTTGAAATCTTTAAACTCCCGGATAACCCCTTTAATATAATGATTTCCCTTAACACTTGTCTTCTTACCCACAATGTACTCTCAGCCCACTGTCAGCCCAGCACTATATCCTGGTCATCCAACTCCTACTACATATCAGTGGCAGCTCGTCATAAAGGTGAGAAATGCTGTTGTCACTCAGTTCTAAACACAGTACATGCCATATGGTAGAAACCTGTCTGTTTTTGCAAATCTCAGAAATTGCCCACCATTTAGTCATACAGTCTCTTATTAATCATCTCTGTTTACGAGGCTTCCCATGCTACCTCCATTTTGCTAAAAGTTAGCACAATAGCGCACAAGGAAAGAATTCCCTGCTGTCATGTTGCTAAACCACACAGAGATGGCAACATAAGTTACATGAGGGCTATATGTCATGACTTACCTTAGCGTCACAGCAGGTCATCTCCTGAAACAGAATTCATAGGTTAGGCAACAAACTCAACATTTTAAACATAATAACAGTCCTTTGGTGGATGTCTTTAAGGAGGGCAACACATAGACCCTGGGAGTCTTAGGCCGTGTTCACACGGGCTTATTCCCGACGGATTTGTGCGCCGTATTGAGCGCACAAATCCGCCGTGAATAAGGGGCGGGGCCTGAGCGCGGCGGGGGTCCCGCCCCCGGGGCCCCATAGAAAATGCATTGTTTACGGCGCGTCCGCCCCGGGTAAATAATTGCATGTCACTTTTCTCCCCCCGCGGCGGATTCGCCGAGCGGGGGAGGAGGACGGATTCCACTGTTCCCCAATGAGAGCAGTGGATTACCGTAAGTGCTGCCGCGGATTGGCGCCGTACTGAAGCGAAAAATCTGGCGCACAGTACGGCGCCAATACGCGGCAGAATAAGCCGTGTGAACGAGGCCTTACAGTCTTTTACTGAATATCCTATTTTCACCCTACTTAAACATGCACAGATAATGATATCCAAGATTTCTGGGAACATGTATATACCTTATCCTGCCCAGCATTGTAATTAAGATATTTATCTTGCACAACTAGGTACTATATAAAGTGAAAAAGCATCAGCTATATTTCAATTGTACAATAGCTGAATTAAGTTACTCAAACATTAAGAGTGTGTTCACAGGACACTGACAAAATAGCAGTGTGATTTTCTGACTGGTATTTTGTCTTTTTTTTTTGCACATAGTGGGGAGGCTTTTGTCCGTGGTTTGAAGATTCAAGCCGCCCCCATCACATTCACATGTTCATGTTCCACCTGAAAATCGGCCGGAAGAATTAATGTATTCTCAGTTTTTCGTTGCGGCGCCAGCAGTGTAAAAGACTGTCTGGCGAAAAATCTGTGCAGTGGGAACTACTGCATGGATTTTCTATTTAAAGGGGTTGTCTCGCTACAAAGAATAGCTTTCAAACTGTAGGGAACACAAAATAAAGACATTTTCCAAATATATTGCTTTGTTCATCTGTTTTTGTTAAGGAGATACAAGTGAATTTATGACCTCCATGGCTGTTTCAGTTCCCTCAGTAACCGACCTGTAAACATCTCTCCCCCCTGCTGTTTGTTCTATGTGATAGCAGTGAGTGATGTCATCACACAGGGTTTCCCGCAGCCTCTGTGCTGCTGGGGAGTAAAAAGCTTGATTTATGTAAAGTAAACAGAACTGTAATTAGGGCTTTTGTTTGAGGGATCAATAAAACCTTCGGGGACCCATTTTTCAGAAAGCTTCTGACAAATTTAAACAACTAAAAAACAGAGAGTTGAATAGACCTTTGGGCTTTTAATGAAAATTTATCATCTGAACCAGGAAGTGACAGAGTATTTAAATTCATGCATCCAATGAAACTCGTAGGGAAAACAACCCCTTTAAGTCAAAATTTAGGTTTTAAAAAAGCCCGGTTTACAAACAGTTTTAAAATCTGAAAACCTTTCTGTAAAAACCGACTAAAAATCTTTTGCCAGGGGGACATGCCCTTAAGGTTAATAAATATTTGACGTTTTTCCCGTTGACTATCTTTCACCCGGGTTGATGGCGGCAATAACCAAAAGTTTATTCGAGGTCGATTGAAAATTATCACCCGGATGCCCTTTAAAAAGGGTCAAGGAGAAAAAACAACACCTTCATTCTTACCCCCCCAAACGGGGCTGGAGAAGCGGGAAATTTAAAAAACCACAACAGTCAAAGGGATACTGCAAAAACTTAGTGCAACACATTTAGGTTAAAAAAGCCACAGAAAAAAAGTCACACAAACATTCACTACCCCCTTTTTTTGTCCCACAGAAAGCCCCTTTAAACCTGCATAAACCCAAAAATTTAAAAAGTGCCAAAAAGGCAGAAAGATTTGAACCTTTCATTTTAAATTTGGGAATTTTACATTGAAATCCCTGCCCCTGGAACGCAGCATGAGCCCCAAACCGGGCATGACCCCAGATTTAAAAAGTGCCGGAAAAAAGGATTTCTTTCAACCACCTTTTTAAAGTTTCCATTTACATTAAACTAGCCCTTTCCCTTGGGACTGCATTATGACCATTAAAACCCTGTCGGGCCCCCCAAATTTTTAAAAAGTCCCGGGAAAAGGAGTCTTTCAACCACCATTTTTTAAAAAAAACTGGACATTGACAAATACCCCTGCCCCTTCCCGCAAAAACCCAAATTAAACCTGTTTTAAAACCCATAATTAAAAAGTGGCCAAAAAAAGGGAGTCTTTAAACCCCACCATTTTTTTTTTTTCACTGGACATATACGGGTCCCTGCCCTTTGGGGTTTACCCGGATTGCCCCTCCCGATGAGTGGGGGAACCCAATTGACTTCACTTGGAAATACTGGGGGGTTAAACCCGTCCCTTTTTCCCCCCCCAGGTGCCCTTTTTTTTTGCATTCTTTTTCCCATTTTACTCAACGGCTTGGGGAAAATTTTCTCTGTACTTTGTTCTCTGTCCGTGCTCCATACCCCTTTCCCCTCTAAAATAACCTACATTTTGTCAATTTCTTCCTGTACCCCCCTTTGGTAAAATTTCCCAGGGGAAATTTTTTTTTACCACTATTTTGTACATGCAAGTTTTTTTATATTTTAAATTCAAAGGAAAACACATTTTTAAAAATAGGGAGGGAACCCAAACCAAGTCTTTTTTTCCCTCTTTTTTTTTAATTTGGTATTAATGGGTCTCAATACGGGTTTGGGATACTATGTTAAAAGATCTTGCAAATACAAGTCATTTTGCAATATTGTCCTTTTAACAGTGCCCCAAACCTTTTTCCGTTTCGGGACAGAAACCATCCCCCTTTTGGAAAAATTGTGAAGAAAAAAAATTCTTTTAAGAAACAACTTTTTTTTTGAATGGGAAACCTGTAGAAATTGGGCTCCCTTTCAAAGCAGCATAAACCCAAAAAATTAAAAAAAAGGGAATTCTCAGCCACTATTCAAAATTGTGGAGGGAGAAATCCCACTTAAAGCCACATTTCTGTTCCCCAAAGGGACCTGATTTAAAAGTTTTATATCTCACAGCAACATGCCCCAAAAAAAATTTTAAAAATATGCCCTTCTCAGCCCCCTATTAAAAATTGGGGGGGGAAAAAAATGCCACTTAAAAAGCCACTTTTTCTTTTCCCAAAGGGGACCTAAATTAAAGCTGTATCTCACAGCAAAAAAACCCAAAACCATTGAAAAGGCGAAAAACTTCTAAAGCTAAAGTGAGTAAATGGAATACTTGTTGTCAAAAAAACCTGCGTTTTTTAACCCGGGTCTCCTCACAGAAAAACCAAAAAATTTGAACTGTTGGAAAAAGAAAATAAAAATTGCAGTAAAAAATTTGATCTTTTTTTAAAAAATAAGTTTTCAAGAGGACCATTTTTTGTTTGAAGGGAATGGAAGTAGCCCCGGGCAACTAATGGGTGACCTGGGCAATTGGAGCCAACAACTTTAAACAGAGACCATGCTGTTCTTTCTTGATGAAAGTAAAAAACATCCACTTTAAACTGGGGAAAACCCCGGATGCTTTTTTTTCTGTAATGACTCCCCAGCTGTGCGAAGGCCCCGCTCAATAAAAACGCTGGCTCCCGGGGCGGGAAACAACACCTCTATGGCGTGGCGAGCAACCCGGGGGCCCATTCTTTCCCAATTTTGGATACCCAGAATCAAATTGGGGTTTTCCGGGGAAACAAAAAATCCCCCCAAAAACATCGGTGTCAAAACCGCAATAGTCTGTGCCCCCATGATTTTAAGCGGTCCTGTGGGGTTGGATGTGTCCCACTGCATTGAAATGCTTGGGGTGAGGGGGGTAAATAAAGATTCCCCAGGGGTTTCCCCCCATTAGGTTCGCCACCTTCCTGCTCTGCTTTTCCCGCTTTTGGTTTAATTTTGGCACCCCTACTGCTGTCCTCGCTAAAGTTTTTCCCCCCGTGACATTTGAAGAACTTGAATCAAAAACGCAACAGATGTCTCCTTTGGGATCAATAAGAAAGGGTCTCCTTTTCCCTTTTGCTTTTTACTTTCATTTGGGGGGGTGGAAAAATTACTGAGTTTTTTTTTGGTACCGGGGGTTTCCAGGAGGGTGGGCCACCCAGTATCTTTTGTTAAATTTTGAGGGCCAAAATTTTAAAAAGGAAATCATTTTGGGGGAGGAAATGGAGCATCCAAGCCCCCAAAGGTGAGAATGGAGCCTTTTTTTCCCCCAAGCCTCGGGGCCCGAGGGAAACTACCCAAAACTGTTTCCCCTCATTTTCCTTTCCCCCCTCCGCCTAAAATTTTCCGCAGCCAACCTCTTTCCAAGCGAAGGGACTTTAAAAGTCGGTGTCTGGGAAATCCCTTTTCCCCCTCCTCCCCCCCCGTTTCCCCTCCGACAAAAGCATCAACACAGCCCTGACATGCCTGAATGATGCCCCAAAAGAGCTGATGCGCTGCCCTTGCACTAGCCCAGGCCCCCAAAAACCATTTCCCAAATTTGAAGCCCCGATAAAATTGAGAAACTGGGGGCCCTTTTTAATTCGCCCTGAGGGGAAACCCCCCCGGGTTTTCCCGCATCTGTGCCCTTCTCCCCACCTTTCCCCCGGGGCGGGAAACCTGTTTTTTTCAATTTCCAAAACGATTTTTTCCCCGAACTAAGATCCCCACAATGCTTTTTCCTTGAAAAAGGGAAATCGCCGCATTTGACCTTTTTTGGTGGCTTCTTCAAAACTGGAAAAGGATGGTGCAGAACTTTTTTCACCTGACTCCACTCTCGGTGGCTCAACACCCCGAGGTCCGCACCCTGCTTCGCCCGGGGGCCATGTTTCACTTCTTTACTGCAAAGGGCATTGCGCTGCCCCAAACAATCGCTGGCATGGGGGGGGTTTAATTCCAGCTTTTTGGGCCAGGGAAAACCCAATGAGCCCTTTTTTTGCCCCGGGGGGGGCCCCCCCCGGAGCTGCCCGTTCCCTGCAACGCACCATGGGCGGACAAGCAGGGGCAAACCCAGGGGAAAAGTGGGGGAACTTAGACTACGGGGCCTTCCTCACGGGGCAGTCCGGGCCCCTTTGGGCTCTTTAAAAATTTTCGGACCAAACAAGGTTCATGACTTTTGGGGGCCAGGAAAGGGGAAATTTTTCTCCACCCCTACCGATTTTAAAGGGGGGCCCAGAAATTTTCGCCCCGTTACCCGCACACCACCTATGCCGGCACAATTTTTTCTTGGCCCCCAAGCCACGCTCTTTCTCGTTACGGAGAGCCTCCACACCCCTCCTGACCTGTGGGTGGAGGGTTCCCCAAAGGGCAGATTAATTTAAACAGGGCCGGGTTTTTCCCTCGGGGCCCCGGATGCCCCCAAAGGGGACCTTGGGGAAAGAGCCCTGCACCATCCCTGGGTTTAAAAGAGCGTGCCCAAACCCTGAGGGGCCACCCATGCCCAAAGAGACACCCCACCCATCTCACCCAGTGAGCGTCACAGAGATATGGGGCCCTTTGGGCCGTGCTTACTAATCATGTGCCCGGTGGTAGATGGACTTTTCCCGGACACAAAACAAAACAAACGCCTTAAAATTTTTAAGATGAAAAACTGGCTTTTCCGGGGGCAGGGACCTTTTCTGGCAAAAAAATGCCACTTTGGCTTTTTTGGAAATGGGGGGCAGGAAAGGGGCCTTTAACGTGGGGGGAAACCCCATCGTGTCCCCCAACAAAAAGGGAAAAAACTTTCCCAAAGGGCCCAAAAGCCTGGCAAGGCCAAACATTCAGGTTTTTGGTTTTGGGGTTTGGGGTTTTTGGGGTTAAAGGGTTGTTTCTTCGGGCTCCCAAAAAACCTTAGAAACAGAAGGCTGGCTGCAAAGACTGGCGGTTGGAAAGGCGGGGGCCAGGTTGCCCAAACGGGGCGGAAGGAGCAGGGGTTGGGTTTGGGGCCCCTCGGGTGCTCGGGGTGGTACTCGGGCGACGGGGGGGGGCTGAAGCGGGGGCTAAACCCTGATCATAAACTCTGAAACTTTGGGCAGCTGAGGAACCTTGGGGGTTTGGCGGAGGGGGAAAGGAAAAAAAAGGGTTTTGACAGTGGTTGGGGGCCCGGGGCGTCGGTTTTTGGCCTTTTTGGCCAATTGTTTGCCTCCTTTTTAAACTCATGCTTTCCCCGCTGCTTTGACTAGAAAAGTTGGGGTGGTTAAACCACCAAAGGGTTTTCTTCCCCTCTACTTAGCTTTTAACACCCAAAGGGCCCGGCATATGAAAATTGCTGGGGTGAATCAAGGCTTTCTCAAAGAAGGCCCGGGCTTGAGGGGGCCCCCTGGACATTTTTTGACGGCTTATAAGCGGGGAGCGGGGTTTTCCGACCGATGACGGGGGGGAATCAAAAATCACGCTTTTTCTGCAAACCGCCCTCTCCCCCTTTTTTGGGGCAGGACCCCTTAACTGACACCCCCCCATCGTCTTCTTCCTCGCCCAAATGATGAAGCCTCGCAAGCAAATTCTGCGAAAAAAACCAAACTTTTGGTTCCGAAATTTGTCGTCATCATCATCCATCAACACAGGTGATTTTTGTCCCAAACCCAATTCTGCACCCCAGGAGTCTGGGGGCACAAGAAAAGGGGGAAATTTAGAAAAGGCTTTCCCCCCGACCGCCCGGGTGCTTTTTCCCGTAACGGTCTTCAGTAGCAAGAAAATCTTTCCTTTTTGGGCCCTTTTGATCTTTTAAAAAGGCCTTTCTGCCCCCCAACCGCATTTTTTTATCAAAGGGGTTTTTCAGAAAATGGAAATTATCCACATGGTTGGGGTTACAAACGAGTTGACATTTGGGCTGCTTCATTTTGGAGGGCGGGCAAAAGGATGCTGATGACGACATTTTTGGGCCTGGACGGGGAGGTTTAGGGGGGTAAGACGGGCGGATGAAATTTTTTGCTTTAAACCCCACTAAAGGGACAGTTTTGGCGCCGCGTTCTTTACTGAGATTCACGGGGCCCCTGACCCAGCATGACAGGCCTGAGGGCCCCTAGAACGACATCCCGGGGAAAGCGGGGTTTTGTGGGCCAGCCTGGAAAGGGAAGCCCCTTTTCTCTCTACCTCTACCCCCCATGTCCTAACCCCCCTTTTTGCTCGCTTACCACCTAAAATTTTTCGCTCCATTTTCCCAAAAAAAATAAAAATTTTGAAAAGGGGTATGGAAAGGGGTTTTGGAAAGTCTCTTATTAAAAGACGGCAAATCACCATCAAATTTTTCAAATCCCCAAATAAAAAATTGGGCGGATTCAAATTTAACTGCAAGGGGCTCTATCAACAAACGGCCCCTGCCCAAATTTGAAAAAAAAAACGAAACCTGAAAGGGAAAAGGGGGATAAAAAAAGGTTTTTTTTTGGCACCTAAATTTCCCACCTGGGTTGCCTAAAAAATTGCTGAAATTCAAATTTAACAACAAAAACTCTTTTAAAAAAAGGGCTTGATTTGGCCCAAAAATTAAAAAAAAAAACACCTGTAGAAATGAAATAACGGATAAAAAAAGGGTTTTTTTTTTGGCACCAATCAATTCACCCTGTGGGGGACACAAAAATTGCTGAAATTCAAATTTAAACCCTACAAAGTAGCTTTTAGGGAAAAAAGGGCTTGACTGCCCAAAAGGGTTGAAAAAAAACCCCCTGCCCTAAAATGTATAGGGATTTTTAAAAGGTATTTTTGGCCCCCTTTTTAAAAAATCACCTTTGCTGACTACAAAATTGCTGTATTAAATTTTTAAGTGAAAGGTGCCTCAAGGGAACCAAACCCGTAGTGGCCAAAGGAAAAACACTTATCTGAAATGTATCGGATTTTAAAAAGGGAAATTTTTGCCACCCTTTAAATTCAGCTTTTGGTACTAAAAAATTTGGGCTGTTTTCACAAAAAATTGCAAGGTGCCTCAATGAAAAAAGGGCTGTACGGGCCCCCAAAAAAAAAAAAACACTTCCTAAAAGTATTAGGAAAAAAAGGTTTTTTTGGGGCACCTATAAACCCCTTGGGCCGACAAACAAATTTGGGGGGAATTCTAATTTAACGGGCAAGGCGCTATATCAAAAAAAGCGAATGGGAAAATTGAAAAAGAACACCAAATCTAAAATTGTAAACTGTAAAAATGGATGTTTTGCCCCTAACAAAGAGACCTGCAGTTACTAAAAAAAAGGATGTGTATCCTAATATAAGTTCAGGCGGGCCCAAAATTTTCCAGGAAATTATTTTCAATAGAAAACTTTTAAATAATAAAGCAATGGCAGTGCAATGCCCTACCCTAAGCTTGGTGAACTTTACCCAAATTTTTTTTCTTTAAAGTTTGTCTGTTTTTTCCGCCCACAGAACCCCCCCCCCCCCCGCTCCCCCCATGTGACTCAACATAAAAACTGTGCCGATTTCAACTTTGTCGATAATAATCGCTCAACACTATTAATGACACAAAAATGTCAATCTCAAACACTACTGATCAGTAAAATAAAACAAATCTATCAATTGGGAGGTCAAAAAATCCACCTGATATTTTCACTAACATCAGTAAGATAAACTGAATTTGATGCCATTTTTGTAAGCTTGAACATGCCTAGAAACTATCAACATAAATCTATCTTCAAGAGGGAGGCAGGCCAGATGGTGGAGGCCCACCGAGGGAGGCAGGCCAGATGGTGGAGGCCCAGGGAGGGGGGCAGGCCAGATGTGGAGGCCCAGAGGGGGAGGCAGGCCAATTGGTGGAGGCCCAGAAGGGGAGGCAGCCAGATGGTGGAGGACCAGAGGTGGAGGCAGGCAGATGGTGGAGGCCCAGAGGGGGAGGCAGGCCAGATGGTGGAGGCCAGAGGGGGAGGCAGGCCAATGGTGGAGGCCCAGGGGGAGGCAGGCCAGATGGTGGAGCCCCAGGGGGGAGGCAGGCCAGATGGTGGAGGCCCAGAGAGAGAGGCAGGCCAGATGGTGGAGGCCCAGAGAGGGAGGCAGGCCAGATGGTGGAGGCCAGGGGGGAGGCCAGATGGTGGAAGCCGGCCAGATGGTGTAGGCCCAGGGAGGGGAGGCATGCCAATGAGGAAGCCCAGGGAGGGGGAGGCAGGCCATATGGTGGAGGCCCAGAGGGGGAGGCAGGCCAGATGTGGAGGCCCAGGGGGGGGGCAGGAAGGCCAGATGGTGGAGGCCCAGGGAGGGGGAGGAAGGCCAGATGTGGAGGCCCAGGGAGGGGGAGGCAGGCCAGATGTGGAGGCCCAGAGGGGGAGGCAGGCCAGATTGTGGAGGCCCAGAGAGGGAGGCAGGCCAGATGGTGGAGGCCCAGGGGGGGGAGGCAGGCCAGATGGTGGAGGCCCAGGGAGGGGGAGGCAGGCAGATGTGGAGGCCCAGAGAGGGAGGCAGGCCAGATGGTTGGAGGCCAGGGGAGGGGGAGGCAGGCCAGATGTGGAGGCCCAGGGGGGAGGCAGGCCAGATGTGAAGGCCCCGATAGGGAGGCAGGCCAGATGTGGAGGCCCAGAGAGGGAGGCAGGCCAGATGTGGAGGCCAAGAGAGGGAGGCAGACCAGATGTGGAGGCCCAGAGAGGGAGGCAGGCCAGATGGTGGAGGCCCAGGGGGGGGAGGCAGGCCAGATGGTGGAGGGCCAGAGGGGTGATAGGGGGCTCGATGGTGGAGGCCCAGGGAGGGGGAGGCAGGCTAACTATTAAGACCTGGGGTGGGGGAGGTAGAGGACTAGCTGGTAAGGCCCCAGTAGTGAAGCCACTTACCAGCCTCAGTGATTGGTCCTCCGTAGGAGCAGGCATCTTCTCACCAGACAGGAAGCTCCTCTGCTCAGCGTCCTGCCAGGCCTGCAGGGGGCGGGGCCGGAGCAGTGAGCAGGCAGATCCAGGCAGTCTGTGCTCTTCTACTGTGCACTGTGCTGCCTGCTCCTGTCTCACTGAGAGAAGCAGCCGCTGCGGAGCACAGCTCAGCAACAAGTGCCGGGCCAGATAACACAAGGCAACAGGATGGATTCGGCCCGCGGGCCTTGTGTTTGACACATGTGCTCTAGTACATACTTCCCAACCATCCTGATTTCAGTGGGACATTAAAGACTATCTTGCAGTCTTGTGACGAGTGGGAGAAGTACCAACTTTCAAACTGTCCAGAGTTATGGTCATGCCCCCACCTCACTGTTTTTACATGGTGAGCTGCATGCACTGGCCCTGCCCCTCCACCAAGGAAAATTACTGTGAATCCATACCTGCTACATGCCCCCCTCACTGTGCTGTCAAACATAACCAACAGGTTGTGTTGTGCACTAACTACTTTGGAGCATTGTGAGCACGGGAACAATGGCTTTTGCTGCCTACTGCACAGTCCTACAAACACCGCATTTTAGTCTCCGACAGTGTTGCTGCCTGACTCCTGCCTTCTTGGTGAGTGCAGTATTGTCAGTGTGCAGACTGAACCTCCCTGCTCCCATCCTGTCCTGGAAACCATACCAGCACTGCCAGATCAGTCAAACCCCTGGCACCTGACAGACCATATTGACTCATAATTGGATCCATTGGGTTCCACTGAGATGTTCACTGTTTTGATGGGAAGACTAGGCCAGCATGATGTAATCAGCCCTTGCTGCAGATCCAGCCTGCATTTATTTGCTACTTACATATTATGTGGTCACTATATGACAATTATGTAGAAGTATCATCCATAGAACATTGTCTTGCAGCTATTTGCATGGATTTCTGTAGATACATTGACTTGATATAAATACAAATTTATATAATGCTGCTGTTATGTTGGCGCTGGCCTTCTAAAGTGGGTGGGGCATGATTCTGTAAGGTGGGGTGGGGTTAGAGGGGTGCACTGGTGTGATGTCATATGTTCAGACATGATTAGAGGTGTGACCTGGTGTGATGTCATTTGTTTGGGTGTGGTTGGAGGCATGGCCTGATGCGTCTCTCTTTGCAATCTTTAAAAGTTGGGAGGTATGCTCGAATCAAACAAAGGTCTGTCTATGTAAAGTCAAGTAACCTAAAATACAGGAGCTATGAATAGCTACAATAAAGCTGAGTGCTTAGCACTTCTGCCCTTCAGCATAGGGGTCCTAGGTTCAAATCCCTGCAGGAAGCAAACATGGATTTTTTTTCTCAGTGCTAATACCTGTTTGAGGGTTCTTTTTTTATTTATTTGCATTGTTTGACTAATTAATAAGGAGGACAGAATGACAGCACCTGGTGTTGAACTCAGCAGCGAGTGTGTGTGATTACTAGGCAGGGAAGAGACTGACCGTAGCTGCCTAAGGGGAGAGGTGATGTTTGAGCATGTGCAGCCAGATTCCCTAGAGATGAGTTGTATACTATGGATCACACAAGCAACAACCGAGTTAGTAACTGGACTAACCAACTCAATGAGCAATGTCAACAACTCCAAAAAATCACTACATCTAACTATCATGGAGAGATTGCTTGACCCAAAAATATACGAGTAAAACTTAACCTTTAATATATATCATCTAAAACCAACAAAATCACCCCTATTAAACCCTAATTACCCCTACAAAAACTAAACTACTTCCTACCTATCAATGGTATGGAGCACCACCACAATAGGGGTGACCCCCCCGGAAACCTATCCTATATAAAAATGACTCTGTTATCCCCTACTATAACAATAGACCTTGTAAACAATGAGGGGATGGATCTTACAAGTTTTATACTCAATGGAAAAGTATATCAGTAGATATCAAAAATATTAACCTTATTTCTTTTCTCAAACCGTTCATTGGTAGATAAATCTTCTTTAATCTGACACATTTCCTTCCACAATAACACCAGGATTCATCAGGGAACAAACAAACATCACTGACACATGTAGTAGATACAGTAGATACAGTAGATGTAGTAGATAAAGAGGTTACAGTAAATTGTTGAAGTATATAAAAATGTTTCATATAGGATAATAAACAATGATGTAACCAGTCAAAAAAGACAAAGCTGTAAGACCTGTAAGAGGATTAAGAAACACTGGTCTAATATTGCAATTGGAACCTTAGATAATAGAATGCCAAAATAACATATAATAGCAATATCTCCACTTGCATGCCACCTCTTCTTATCGGGGTCATTAGTTGCATAAGCCCCTAAGTCAGCAGTCTCTTTCTTGTGTATTGGACTCTCCTTAGGAAGTCCAATACAGAGAGACTGCCAACTTAGCTATAGGATTTATTGACCCTGATAAGAAGAGGTGGCATGCAAAAATTCGATTAGGCCGATTTGTGAATTTTCCCCAAAAATGTGTTTCGTTCCAAATTTATTTGTGGCGAATCTCATTAAAAAAACAGATATTTCCTGGCTGCAGAGAGCCTGTATGGTGTTGTAGAACATTGTGCCATGCAGAAATATGCATAGGGAGCGTGGTTTGGTATTGAAACAATGCTGTGATTTAGTATGACACGCAGATGACAGGCGCCACTCTTAGAATCGCTTCACACTTCACTTATCTGGGCAGTTACAGGGGCAAAACTGACCAGCGCCAGCTCGAAAGAACGGAGCTGAGGGACAAGATCCCAATATAGTGTCAAAGAGCGCACTCCTTTTACACCGCCATCAGATGATTCCACAGATTATGACAGAACCTGCTCTGTTAAATGCTAATACATGTAGAGTCCCGTCCCCCCCCCCCGACAGAGTGGAGAGGGTGTCAGCAATAATTTTGTCAAATAACGTATTTGTCTAAAAAACCTTTTAATAACAGCTTGTGTTTTTGTCATATACACACATCTCCATTACAGGCAGGTTATTATTTTGGGATATTGCTCTCTGCACAAAAGAGTTACTTTTTTCACTTATAAGGTGAAACACCTTTGGAATACAGCTTGTGTATTTGTCATATACACACATCTACATTAAACAGAGTTTGTTTTATTGCTAATTTTTGATCAAACAGTATGTCAGACATAGACGTGGCAGGTCCTTCACATGGGAGGGGCAGTGGTACAAATGTTCCTGGAGCAAGAACAAGTCGCAGCACAGTAAGGGAACTTCGCAGCAGGGGTCACTTGGCAAGTCCAGAGCTATCGGTGCTATCCAGCGGCCGAGTGTTTACCACCAAGCCAACAGTTTTTGAATGGTTGACTAGGTCATGCACTTCCTCCCAGATGACATCTGACAACCCCAGCCAAGAGTCAGTGAGTTCGTCAGACACAACCCTTAGTTGGAATGGTCCGGGAGCAGGTCAGGGTCCCTCAACTGTCCTCAACCCGCCTTTGTCCCGTTCAGTTCCCTCAGCCAGAGAACTACTATGTGCTATGGGCTCTGCGCCACTATACAGCGAGGAAAAACTATCTGAGGACAAAGAGCAGCTACTGAGCAGCAAAGAGGTGGAGCAGACATCGGCTGCTTCTTGAAGTAGGCGGGCAAGTAGTGTTGAGAAGAGTGGCATGGGAGGTTCTGTTGCGAGTGTTCAGGCACTGTACACTGAGACCATTGAGAAGGACAGCAGTGATGGGCAAACACTAATCGATGAAGATGTAGCCGATTGCACTTGGGAGTCGGGTGAAGCAAGGGCTTCATCATCATCAAGGATGGCTGCTTGCGCGTCAGGCAGCGGCGCAGTCAGCAAGTTGGTAGTGTGGCCGGGAATCAGCAGGGTGGCAGTAGTGCGAGGTCGGGAGCCAAACGGCCACGGGATAGACCACCCACTTCGCAGGTCCCTTCTGACCCAGAAAATAGCAGCGCAAGGGCCCACCGTGGTAGCAGTCAGTCAATACGGAGCGTTGGTGGTAAAATCACCTACTCGGCGGTGTGGCAATTTTTTGCCAAGACACCGGAGGAGGCGAACATGGGTATATGTAGAATCTGTGGGCAGGAAGTGAAGAGTGGCCAGGGACCTAATGTTGGCACCATGGCCCTGCATCAGCATATGCAGCATCACCATCCAATGGCCTCAGAGAAACATCTCTCAGATGTGGAGGTCCATCCTGCCGCAGCAACAGCAGCAGCATCTAGTGGCACGCATCCCATTGCAGGCAGTCAAGGCTTCACCACCTCTGCCAAAGGGAGCTGTCTGACTTTCCCATCATCTACTGGTCCAGATGCTCCTTCTCCTCGCCACTCATTGCGCCAGCATTCGTTCACCAAGGCGATTGCCAAGAGACAGCAGTATGTGTCCAGCCATCCCACAGTGCAGAAGCTGACCATGCTCTTGTCCAAGATGGTGGTACTGCTGTCCCTCCCTTTTCAAGTGGTGGACTCTGCACCATTCAGCGAACTGATGGCTTGTGCCGAGCTGAAGTGGAGAGTCCCAAGCCGTCATTTCTTTTTGAAATAGGCAGTACAGCCCTGCACACATATGTAGCAGATGGGACAATACTTGAGCCTGTCGGTGTCTTCCAAAGTTCACGGCAATGTGGACATGTGGAACTGTAACTATGGTCAGGGACAGTACATGTCCTTTACGGCCCACTGGGTGAATGTGCTTCCTGCCTAGCCATACCAGCAACTCCTCCATTTTGTCAAACTGCTGATCCTGCGCCAATGTCGGCCTCCTCCTCCTCCACCAACTCAGCCTCCACTCGAGCGACAGGTCTTAGTGCTCCTCCAGCATACCACATGTGCAGGGCACGGCGGTGTCACGCAGTTCTACACCTGGTTTGTCTGGGTGAATTAAGTCACACAGGGGAGGAACTGTTTTGCATCATGAAAGACGAAATCTATTCCTGACTTTCTCCGCAACAACTGAAAATCAGAACCATGGTGACAGACAATGGAAAGAACATGGTGTACGCGCTGTGCCGAGGAGAGCTGAGCCATGTGCCCTGCATGGCACACGTGTTTAGTCTGGTTGTCAAACGGTTCTTCAAGTCTTCCACCCATCTGCAAGACATTCTAAAAATGGCCAGGAAACTTTGCATGCCCTACAGTCATTCCTACACCACCAAGAACACCCTCCTTGAGCTGCAGCAGCAGAACAGCTTCCCCCAACATAGGCTGATATGCGACGTTTCCACCCGTTGGAATTCCAGCCTCCATATGTACGACCGACTTTATGAACAAAGAAAGGCCATTAATAATTTCTTGATGATGCAAGCGGACAGGAGCACTCCCCTGTATAATTTTGATGTCAGCCAGTGGCATCTCATGCCTGACATCTGCCATTTGCTCAGGCCCTTTGAGGAAGCCATGTTATTTGTCAGTCACCAGGACTACGAGATGAGCAACGTCATTCCACTGCTTAATGTCCTGGAACAGATGCTGCAAAATCAGACGGACAGCAGAGTTAAGGATGGAGTGGAGGGGAGCAAGGGTGCTAGATTGGAGGGAATAGAGAAGGATGTTGCAATAGTCTAGGTATGAGATGATGAGGCATGGACAAAAATTTTTGTGCTTTCAAAGTTGGATGTGGGTTTTGAAGGACAGATTGGAGTGAAAGGTTATCGCAAGTCAGCAAACTTGTGGAGCCAATGAGAGAGTGCAGTCATTGACAGTGATAGAGAGATCAATTGGAGGGATAGAATGGGATGGTCGGAGGATGATAAATTCAGTTTTCTCCATGTTTAGTTTTCGGAGTTGGGAGGAGAAGAAGGAGGATATGGATGAAAGACAGTCTGGGATCCGAGAGAGCAGAGAGGTAACATCTGGGCGAAAGATGTGGAGTTGGGTATCGTCACCATACAGGTGGTACTGAAAGCCATGTGATGCTATTAGCTGAACCAGACCAAGAATGTAGATAGAAAAGAGTAGTGGGCCCAGGACAGATCCCTAGGAGGACACCAATGGAGAGCAGGCAGAAGAAGGAGGGGGTGCGAGAATGAGAGACTCTGAATGTTCGATCGGTGAGGTACGAGGAGATCCAGGAAAGGGCCAAGTCCTTGATGCCGAGGGAGGAGAGGATGTATAGTAGAAGTGAATGGCCAACAGTGGCAAAGGCAGAGGACAGGTCTAGGAGGAGAAGCACGGAATAGTGGTGTGAGGCTTTGGCAGTTACTAGGTTGTTGGTTACTTTGGTTAGGGCGGTTTCGGTAGAGTGGTGGGGTCGGAAGCCCGATTGCAGCGGCTGAAGGAGAGAGCTGGTGGAGAGATGAAAGGACAGTTGAAGATAGACGTGCTGTTCAAGGAGTTTAGAGGCAAATGGAAGCAGTGAGATGGGATGATAGTTGGACACAGAGGAGGGGTCAGGGGAATGGTTTCTTAAGGATGGGTGTGATGGTAGTGTGTTTAAAGGAGGAAGGAAAGGTGCCAGAGGTTAATGATAGGTTGAAGAGATTAGTGAGGGCAGGAATGATAACAATACTATAGAGACATCCTATGTAGTCAGTTGGCCACTGCCTATCTGCGCCATCGTCCATCTTCTCGCAGGTCTGACCAGGGGGTTCCTCAGTGCCACACTGCTGTTTGGGGGTTGGGGAGGGGGTAGGAGCAGTACCAGCTCCATCAATTGCAACCTGAGTCTGGAGTCAATGATAAGCAGCTTTCTGCGCCCGCCTAATGAGGAAGGTACTCACCAGCAGCAGAACCTGGAGCAGACCCTGAACTCTGGATTCTTCTGGCTACCTGCCTCAGCTACTATTTTGATGCTGCCATCCGGCTGATGCCACACATCTGCTGCCAGCTGCTCCTTCTACCCCCCACCATCTTTACCAGGGACTGGTATTGCCACCCACACTCTTAACAGGGCCATTATGTAGCCTTCTGATGCTGCTGCCACCTCACCACTCAGGTCTCATCATGCTGCTGCTGCTGTCACCTCCAGGCTACGTCACTAAATCGCTCTCTGGCTTGATGCTGCTGCTGCCGCCACCTCCTCATTATGTCACCTAGCTACCGCCACCTCGAAATCATATCATTGTGCCACTCTGTGGCCTGATGCTGCTGCTGTTGCTGCTGCCACCTGCACACTGTATAATTGTGCCAATCTGTGGCCTACTCATGCTGCTGCCACCTCCACAATCTGTCATTGTTCCTCTCTGTAAACTACTCATGCTGCTGCCAACTGACCACTCTCTCACTCGATCACCCTGTGGTTTCCTAATGCTATTTAGCTATTTACACCCTCCACCAATCTATGACATTGCCACTATATTTGGAAGAACAAAATGATCAGTGACGTCAAAATTACTTCCGACACCCTCTCCACTCTTTCGGAAGGTGTGTGTGTGGGGGGGGGGGGGGGCAGCTCTACATATATCAGCATTTAATAGAATCACCACAATAAGTGAAAAAAATTCACTCTTTGCCACAGAGACCAATATCCTAAAAAACTAAACTGGCTGGATTTGAAATGTGTGTATGTGAGAAATACACACACTGTATTTCAGAGTTCACCACAATAAGTGAAAAAATTAACTATTTGCCACAGAGATCACAGAGATCAATATCCCAAAAGACTGAGCTAGCTGGATTGGAGATGTGTGTATGTGAGAAATACACACACTGTATTTCAGAGTTCACCACAATAAGTGAAAAAATTAACCCTTTGCCACAGAGATCACAGAGATCAATATCCCAAAAGACTGAGCTAGCTGGATTGGAGATGTGTGTATGTGAGTAATACACACACTGTATTTCAAACAGAGTTCACCAGAATAAGTGAAAAAATTAACTCTTTGCCACAGAGACCAATATCCCAAAATAGAAAAAAATGCTGGTTCAGAAACAGGTGTGTATATGACAGACACACACACACACACACACACCACACACACACACAACACACACACACTGTATATTTGAAAGGTATTTCACCACAGTAACTCTAAACTCGGAAATATTTTGCATAGAGTGCAATATAGTGCTACTACAGAAAGATGTGTGTGCATAAGAGACACAAGCATTTATGCTATCTATCATACATGAAAAAACTTTGAGATTCTCGGTTCACATATTTTGATCAAAAGATGTTTAAGCTGCCCACGACTTTCAACGTGATCTCAAATAGGGCAGTCCTACACTATCTTTTACCTCTCAATAGAGCCACATCCAGGCCTCTCACTGGGTCAACCGACCTCCATTATACAGAGAGAAAAAAAAATAAAAAAACACGCCCAACTTGCAAGCTGCACTTCTTATGACAGCCTGTGAGAGTGGGCAGGTGCAGAAAACCAAAATGGAGGCACCCTTTCCTCCCCATATAGGTTAAAATCAATATACACCAAATGTAACGTATGGTTCTGCACAAAAAACACTTCTGAAAAAACATATGCAAACCTGGGTGCCACTGGCAGGGCTGCAGCACACACACATATATATATATATATATATATATATATTATATATATAATATATATATAATATATATATATATATATTATATATATATATACATGTACACACGCACACCACCGCCATAATGGAGGTCGGTTGACCCAGTGAGAGGCCTGGATGTGGCTCTATTGAGAGGTAAAAGATAGTGTAGGACTGCCCTATTTGAGATCACGTTGAAAGTCGTGGGCAGCTTAAACATCTTTTGATCAAAATATGTGAACCGAGAATCTCAAAGTTTTTTCATGTATGATAGATAGCATAAATGCTTCTTTAGGGATTTTCTACTTGTGTATCCCCCTTTTTTGCAGTAGTGTGCCGCTGGGGGTAGTGTGCGTGTGTACATGTATATAATATATATATATATATAAAAAAATAAATATATAAAAAAATATATATAAAAATAAATATATATAATGGGCCGCACCCTGCCAGTGCACCCCAGGTTGCATATGTTTTTTCAGAAGTGTTTTTTGTGCAGAACCATACGTTACATTTGGTGGAATTGATTTTAAAAAACCTATATGGGAGGAAAGGGTGCCTCCATTTTGGTTTTGTCACCTGCCCACTCTCACAGGCTGTCATAAGAAGTGCACTTGCAGGTTGGGGCGTGTTTTTTTTATTTTTTCTCTCTGTATAATGGAGGTCCCGGGTTTACCCATGAAGGCCTGGATGTGGCTCTATTGAGAGGAAAAGATAGTTTTAGACGGCCCTATTTGAGATCACGTTGAAAGTCGAGGGCAGCTTAAACATCTTTTGATCAAAATATGTGAACCGAGAATCTCAAAGTTTTTTCATGTACATAAGAGACACAGTGAAAAGTGGCAGAATGTAAAATGGCTGCCATATTTATAGGGCTGTGACATCACAGAAGCTAGCTGGCTGCTGATTGGCTGCATGTCTGCACATGTCATTGAGGGCATTCCTTTCTTTCTCCCATAGTTTTTTGCCCTATGTCACGCCATGTGCTCATGGCCATTTTAGATTCGTTACAACAAATCGGCATGAACTTCAGCTTAGTTTAGAATTAAATTTTTCCTGAAAATCGAAACAAATTCTACTTCATCAAATTCGATTCACTCATCACTAGTTATTTTGACATTCTAATATCTAAGATTGCAGTATTAGACCAGTGTTTTTGATCCTCTTAAAGGCCTTTCTGATTGTGTTATCGTTAGGTATATTTTATGGATCACTAAGGTTGCAGCTAAAACAAAAATGGTACAGAATTTTTAATAATGATAAATGGTGAAAACGTTTATTGATTAATTTGCAAGCTTCCCACATCATTTTTTCTTGATGGGAAAATGTCTTTACCCCAAGGAATAACTAGAAAAGCCTGGGCCTCATAGCAAACTATGGGTTGCCCGCCCCCTCCTGGCCACATACATTTACTGGTGCCTGTTAATAACATTCATGCAGTAACTAGATAATGCAAAGAACAAATGCCTCAGAATACATATCACCATCATACCGCTGCCAAACAAATCCCCCTATACCAAGGCCAACATTAATAACAACGTTACTACATAAGGACCAAACTATACCTCCAGAACATGACCACAAATTACCACCATGTATTGACTGAATAAAACCCCTATATTATTACTGAATAAAGACCAGTATACAAAGACCAATATTACCACCATATAATAACCATATAGTGATAGATACTAGTGTACACAGGCTCTGAAGACTGTATATTATCACCATGCAGTGACCATAGAGTGGTGGAAACCAGTGTACACAGGCTCTGCAGATTGTATATCACCATCATACAGTGACAATATAGTGATGTATACTAGTTTACACAGGCTCTGCAAACTGTATACCTCAACACAGTGACCATATATTGGTAGATAACAGTTGTACTCAGGCTCTGCAGACTGTGTATTACCTCCATACATTGATCAAAAGTCATATATACCAAAGTACACAGGCTCTGTAGAAATATAAGCAGTGTCGAGACGACAGGTAGGCAAAGGTAGGTGACCACCTAGGGTGCCATTTCTTTCTAGGCAAGAAGTAGATGCAAAGAGGCATGTAGTAGGCGGGGTTTTCCATTGGGGGCGCTACATGCTTTGTTTGCCTAGGGCACTAGAATGTCTTGGCCCAGTACTATATAAAAGTGATTACAGTGCAGTTACATCAAAGGACTCACAGGTGACAAGTCTCTGACGGGTCATTCACTTTCCCTTTTCTTCTGCGAGTCATTCACTTTCCTATTTCTTCTTCATCTGGTTTAGACTGCCATGATGACTTCTCTCGGCCATCACTTGTCTCTGCATATTTGGACACAAATATCTTAGAATCCTCACTTTTCCAGCACCTCCCTCAATGTCTCCCACCTCTGTACAAACTTCCCACGTCATAGATTAGAGGCACAGTCTCCTAGGAGGGTGGAAGGAACAGCTATTACCTGTACTCCTTTGATTCATACATAATACCAAGTAGGTAGGTAGGTAGTCAGGCCCCTGATAGGTAGATAGGCCCACCTTAGGTTGGTAGACCCCTGGTAGATTGATAGGCTCCAGGTAGTTTGGTAGTTTGGTTAGCCCCAGCTAGGTAGGTAGCAGTTAGGCCCCAGGTAGGTAAGCCATAGCTAGGTCGGTAGATTGGTCCTACAGTAGGTAGGCAATAATTAGGTCCCTGTAGTTATGTAGGCCATAGGTAGGTAGATAGATCCAAGTTAGGTAGGTAGGCTACAGATATGTAAGTAAGAATATTGTCCCTGGGTAGGCATTAGTTAGGCCCCCGTTAGGTACGCATCCCCAGGTAGGAGGTAGGTAGGCGACAGATATCTAGGTAGACTATAGGTGGAACCCATGTAGCTAGGCCCCAGGTAGGTAGGCAGGCTGTAAGTGGCTGTAGGTAGTTGTGAATACAGCAGGATAAAGATAAAAAAGGGCAGACTAAATAGCCATGTGGTCTTTTTCTGCCAATACATTTCTATGTTTCTATGTTTATTCCAGATAAGATTGGGAAAGAAAATCATCACAAACAACAACTTCCGGACTTATTTCTAGATCAGCACTAAGGATTAAACAATCTGTTTTCTGCCTTCACACATACTGGAGAGAAACATTTTCCTTTTTCTTCCTGCACTTGCTGTAATGGCTCTTTATTGAGTGACAAAAAGCCCTCTCGCTAGGGAGTTTTCTTTACTGCATTCTAGAAATTACTTTGTTTCACATGTCACTCTTTCAAAGACTTATCCGATTGAATTAAAACAAACATTCACCTTGAACTGGAGTCACAGAAGGTTGTGCATCTGAGACGAAATCTCCCATCCAAGAGTATATCTTTTGGCTCAGTAAGAGGTACCCTATCCTTGTAGACATGTATATAGTGCCTGATGACGTAAAGATATTATTTTCTGCAGCTTAATTAAATGTTGGCAAAGGTTCCATATTTTTAGGCAATGACAAATTTCAATTGAATATAAAACACATACTGATATCCTGAGTACATTTAGCATGGCTCTCTACAAGAGATAAATCAGCCACCAGCCTAGGTTACTATGGGCAAAAAAGTGAGTTTTAGACCTACACAGTTTTTGTCACGTCAAGGAGGGTACAGTGAGCCCTAACTGGAACCCAGCCCAATGTCCCTACCTACTTGACGTGCTGCCCTAGGCAGCAGACGCCAACTGGGCGACAGTCCCTGCCCTGCTAGAGTGCTGGGGCTGTCAGGAGGAAGAATAGTCAGACAGTCCGGGCCAATACCAAGTAGGGAACGCCAAGTCACAAATCAGAACCAGAGAATAAATGTAAACAAGCCGAGGTCAAAAGCCAAATGGGAGCGAGGTACAAAATCAGATGACAAGCCGAGGTAAGTAAACAAGCCGGGGTCTGGTACACAAATAAACAGCACAATACAAAATACACGGAAACTAGGCAGCCAGGAAATATCACAGGCGCAGCACTCAGCCAGCAGGGAGTTTAAATGGGATTCACGGACACCGCCCCTGCAGCTGATTGGAGCGGCCTCCGAGTTCTCCCATTGGCTGGTGCGACACACCCCCTGTCCAAAGTGGCTGGACGTCTGTCACTCACACAGCTCCCAGCAGACTGTCTATCAGGGTGGGGTCGCTGATCAGCTGCTGCAGACTCTTGCTCCCTGCAGACTGAGCACCGCCTAGCCCTGACAGTTTTCATACATGTGGCCCTAATATGGCAAAGGAGTCAGTCTAATTATTTATTTTTTTTTATTTATTTTTTTTTGGGGGGGGGGGCGTAAATGATTCATATTTAGGAATTGCATAAAAATAATTAATATTTGTCTTAAAGAGTACCTATCACATCAAGGGAAACCTAAAGAAATAACAGGAGAATAAAATACAAACACTTCCTTCAATATTCTTCATTAGGGAAATCAAAGCATTTCACCTGTAATTCTGTTTTTTAAAAAACGAGCTGGCCCTTTAAGACAGTTCTGAAGTCGGGCCAAGTCAGCACATGACAGCTTGATGGATGACAGTTGTATCTTATCTCCTGCCTCTGAGCTGGAAGAGTCCACTGTGCAGGGGGGGACCTTGTAAGTCTACATCAACATCATCAGCACACTGATTTTCTCTGGGCTGCTATGTATGTGATGGATATAACACTAGCAGCAGTGTAATGTAGATGCACTGTAATGTCACACTATGTCCTTAGTGTGCCGTGCCTGTTGTACTGTATGTAGCAGCTTGTCCCCCACTCCCCCCCGCTAAGGTGGTATAGCTCAACAGAAAGAATCCCTGATACCTACAGAGCTCTGCTAAGAAAGTAAAAGCAAAATCTATTCCCCTGTAATAATGACATAAGCCACCTGCATTGCTAATGACATGTGCTGGAAAAAAGTCTTATAATTTCATCTACTATTATATTTTGTGTGTTTGTGTGGAGGTGATAGGTACTCTTTAAGCTCAGAAAAAATGCTGTAAATAGATTCTAGAGTCTTTCTGGTCTTTTTTTGTTGGTACGAAAAGATCTGAGAATGCGATGTTATTTCTCTTGAGTGTCTCCCCTCTAAAAACAGGTATCAATTTTACTTAAAGGGGTTGTCCATTTTATAATTTCTTTACTTATTATGTATAGCACAGGAAATCATACAGTTTTCTAACGTAAATGTATTAAAAATTCAGCTTCTGTACCTCTACTATATACTAATACAGTAGGACCCTATCTAGAAAAAAATGGTACAGACCACAGTAATGTGACCACCACACATCTTCCCATACAGAAATAGCAGTTCAGTAAGTAAATTCACACAGTGAAGGAGTTGCTGGCATAACCAGATTAATCATAATTACTCCACCGTTATTCCTATTCAGTTCCCTTATAGATGGGGGATTCAGTTCCCTTATATTATGGCTCTAAATTCATCTGGAACTCCTTGTGGCACTCCAATGGCATCTTTGTTAATTTGGGGGTTAAGGGATGCTTTAGATGCCTCTCTTTTTCCTGAAATACACATCCTTCCTCATTGGAAGCTTCTCGGAGTAGGTTACCAGATATCAGCTCTTAGTTTGACTTGATTATATATAAGAAACTATCCTTTCCTGTGTGTTTACAATACGGGGAAATAACCAAATTGGTGACAATTTTTATTGTTAAGAAAACAAACGTGGCTGGGCCCCCCTTTAATTAGCAACCAAGTGAGAAAAAATGTGGGCCAGTTCAACCGAGTGGAGTGGGAGTAGCTGTGTTGTGTAGTTGTGGTGAGCATGAAACCTGGAGAGGAGATACTGTTTACATGAATAATTTACCTCTGTGGAGCTGAAATATGTGTGTAACAAAAGAAAGTTAAAAAAAGGAAAAAAGCAAACACGGTAAAAATGCTATATCATCTACTTTTCTCAAAAATTTAAGGGAATGAAAACTGTCTAAGTCTAAAACTAACTTTGTTGCCCATAGCATCCAATCAGAGAGCCCCTTTCATTTTTCCAGAGCTCTATAAGACATGAAAGGGGCGCATTGATTGTTTGCATTGGGCAACAAAGTGAACTTTAGACCTAGACAGTTTTCATAGATGTGGCCCTAAATGTTTCTTTTCTGTTACCGCTAATTATTCTAATTTTTCAAACTTCAAAAACAGGATTCAGCTTGCTTCATTATTTTTATTGACCTGGTATAGTCTTATCACAATTATATCTATCTTTCTATCGATCGATCTATACATGGGATCTATAAAAAGCACGTCCAAAAAAAAAATTCTTGAGAAAGGCTTCATTGAGAAGCTGAAACATTGTGGGATTTACATGGGTCCAGAAGTCACCCCATTTTGGATTCAGCACGCCTCATAGATCTCATCTAGGGGTGTATTGTACATTTTGGGTGCACAAAAAGATTATTTTTTTTTGCATTGGGCTTTGAAAATGAGGGGAAAAAACGCAATTCCCCATTTTTTTTGGCTTAAATTTTACAGCGTTCCCCCCTGCATAAAATGACAGATATCTTTACTATGGGTTTCGGTACAATTGCAACATATAAAATTTTATAAATTTTTTTTTATTTTTTTTTATTTTTAAAACAATAGAAAAATAGGTCTAAAAAAATTTGCGTTTTAGTTTCCTGTTGATAGCCAAAACAGCCATTTCAGTTTTCTGTATACGGACGATAGGGGCTTGTTTTTTGGGATGATTGATTTTTTTTTATTAGTACCATTAGGGGGGGCATACCGCTTGGACCCTTTTTTTAAAAAAGGTTTTTGTGAGCATTTTGAACAAAATACAGCATCCTGGTTGTTTTTTATTTTTATTTTTTTAACGCGGGCACCTGCAGATAACGACAAAAGATTACTCCAGTCGATACGATTTTCAGCGATACCCAATTTGTATATTTTTTTTTTTTTACCGCTTTAACACAATAAAAACACTTTACAAAAAGGAAAACATGTTTTTTTTCATCGCCATAGTCGAGAGCCATAACTTTTTTTTTTTTTTCTTGTACGGGCTGTGTAGGGGGTTGTTTTTTTGGGGAGGGGTTTTGGTTTTTTTTTGGGATCATTTTTTGGGGGACTTTTTTGATCATTTTAAAATCCGTTTTTTTGGAAAGGGAGGGGGAAGAAAATACTTCAACCTAGTAATGTTTTTTTTTTTTTTTTTTTAATAGCGCTCACCGTCAGTATCCATGACCAGTTAGCTTACTCCCCTTGGGTCTAAATGATTACGGCGTACCCTTTTATAAGTTTTTTAAAATTTTTAAGCACTTTAAAAAAAAAAAGTGTTTTTATTGTGTTAAATAATATTTATGCAAACGTGTCTTCTGAGGCCCTACATTTTTTTTTTTCCGTATACAGAACGGTAAGGACTTTTTTTTGGGGGGTTGAACTGAATTTTTAAAAATTGGTAAAACCCTGTGGCTTTAATTGAGTTTTGGGCGCTTTTTTTTCCATTTTATTTGTTTGGCAGGATGAACAAAAATCGAAAATTCTGTACTGTTTTTTTTTTTTATTTTTTTAAAGGGACGTTAAACGGTAGGGGAAAATTAATTGACATATTTTAGGAATTTTGGTTACCACTGGGCCGATAAAAATTTTTTGTACTTTATTTTTTTTTTTTTATCTTTTTGGGGCAAAGGGGGCCTTTGAAAAAGGGGAAAAGGGCGGTGAAACGTGTTTTTTATTTTATTTTTTTTTTTTGTGTTTTATTTTTTGTTTTTCATTTTTGGGGACTTTTTATTTTTACTTTTTTTCAACTTTTTTTTACTTTTTTTTCTAACAGACAATAAATCAGTTTGTTTTTTGAAGGCACCCAAAGTGCACAGTACTAATACTGTGAAACTGGTGGGCCATGAAACTACCTGTCACCATGCCCACAATGCAATGCGGGCAGGGTTTGACGCCCACAGATGACCCGGAAATTTCCCTTTTTCATTTTCCCGTGGCCTAAAGGAAGGAATCCCTGCGGGAACTGCATTTTGGGCAGCCGCCGGGAACGGGCAGGAGAGCTCACTCCTCCTCCCGGGGCCCCTTTATTTCGCAGCCAAGACAGGAGGGCGGAAATGAAGCGTTTTTCACCCGCCCCCCGGGGCTCTTTCCCCCGGCCCGGGCGGGTTGTTTACGGATGCGCCAGGGGTTTAATTTTTGCCACGGCCCCCATGTTCGATCCCCGCCCCGGGTTTCGCCCGCAACCCCGCTTTACGCCAGGAATATGCATAGTCCATTTGGGGGAATTTCCATTTTCCCGTTTGGGGCCCATATGAAATACTTCCTATGGGGGAAAGGGGGTTTAAAAAACTTTTTGGGGAAAAAAGCACATTTTATGATTTCATGCTTTGGAAGCTTCTTAAAAGGTTTTTTTGGGTAAGCAAATTTAAGAAAACACCCCCCTTTTTGGATGCATTTTCACACCAGAAAAAAACACTGCTTCCTTTTTTTGGGGGGGAAAAACTCATGGGGAACAACCAAAAGGGAAAACATACCAAAGGGGAAAATCAGGAAGAAAATTATATACTTACCCCAAGTTCTGGGTTCATTCTTTGGGTTTGCAATTTCCCTGAAAAAAGCCTAAAATTCATCAGTAAAAACCCAATTAAAAACGTAAGTACATTTAACGGGGTCTGCCACAATCCGGTCCCCCGGACCTGCCCTCGTTTCCTGTTCTGCTTTTTTTCCCCTGTAAACCCCGGAATGCGCGTGTGCCCCCCTAGGCCGCGCCGTTTAAATTAAATTTTAAAAAAGGGACAGTGCCCCGGGTAATTGGTTAATTCCCGGGCCCCGGGCCCTCAAAAATTTTTTGGGACCCCCTTTGCGGGATCTTTTTTTTTCCCCCTCCGTCCCCCTAAGAAAGCTTTTCCTTTTGAAACTACTGTCCTTACCGTTTTCCGCCCCTCTGCCTGACCCCTAAACCCTTTTTGCCGCCTGCCCTGATTTTCCCGCCTGTCCCCCGCCCAAAAAAGCCTACGTCTCACGTTCGACCACGCTTACCCTTGGCCGCCACCGCAAGCAAGCACGTCAGGGGTGCGACCGGGAGCCCTCCCCCCGCGCAAGTCCCCCCACTTTGGGGGCGGGTTTGGGTGAAAAACTTGGACCTACTTAGATCCGCTCCTGGGTGTGGCTTACACCATCACTTGCAGTGGACCAGCGGATCAATTACCAAGTCCGTTACAGTACAAACAAAATAAGAATGTCCAGCCATCATACCGCTTCAGAAGGAGATGGTTTCTGGGTCTCAGATATGACATGCTTTGGTCCGACATGTGCATATCAACCCAAGAACAAAAGCAAAAGATCTTGTGAAGATGCTGGCGTAAGCTGGTAAGATTGTGTCATTATGCACAGTGAAATGAGTACTTTATCGACATGTGCTGAAAGTCCACTCTACTAGGACAAGCCATTGCTCCAAAAGAAACCTATAAAAGCCAGATTAATGTTTGCAAATGCACACAAGAACAAAAACCTACATTTTTGGAGATGTTCTGTGGTCTGCGAAACTAAAATTGAACTGTTTGGCCATAATGACTATCGTTACATAAAGGGAGAAGCTTGGAACCCTAAGAACACCATCTAAACTGTGAAACACATGGATGGCAGCATCATGTTGTGGAGTTGTTTTGCTGCAGGAGGGACTGGTACACTTCAGAAAATAGATGTCATCATGAGGAAAGAAGATTATGTGGCAATACTGAATTAACATCTCAAGACATCATACAGGAAGCTTGGGTGGAAATGGGTCTTCTAAACGGACAATGACCCGAAGCATATTGCCAAACTGGTTACAAAGTGGCTTAAGGATAACTAAGTCAATCTTTTGGAGTGGATTTCACAAAACACTGATCTCAATCCTATTGAAAATTTATAGGCAAAGTTGAAAAGTCAGGTGCAAGAAAGGAGACCTATAAACATGGCTCAGTTACACCAGTTCTGTCAGGAGGACTAGGCCAAAATTCCTACCAACTATTGTGAAAGGCTGTGAAAGGATATCCAAAACATTTGACCCAGGTCATACAGTTTACAGGCAATGCTACCACATACTAATGAAATGTATGTAAACTTTTGACTTTGCAGAAAATAATAAAAATGCCTTAAAAATTATTTCCTGCTCATTATTCTGACATTTGACAAATATAAAACATTTTGGTAATCCTAATTGACCTAAAATGGGTTATTTTTATTCTGATTTCATGTCAGATAGTGAGAAGAACATGCATATGTGTCTTTTTCTGTAGTGTATTTAAACTTCTGGTTTCAACTGTAGCATATACTTTATAAATGCTTTCCTCAAACTCCTCACACTGGCATTATTATATGCATGTAAAAGAATGACCTCATAACTCATATATTGTCCACACATGTATCTTTAACAAAGATTTACTTTTTTTGGAAAGGAGGAGTCTTTTCAACAAATCCAGGTATCAGTTCGTATTAGTTCATGTGGGTTCTCAGTTCCTTACACTGTGGGTCGATAGGAATTTTGGTTCAGGAAACAAACTGGTCTGAATGTTTTCTTTATTCTGGGGAGGGTTTTTATTCGGGAATTTGTGACAGGACTGAATAGTTACAATACAATGTAGAGGGCCTAACAGAAAAGTGTCTTTTCCATAGGCAAAGAAGAGTCTCTGGACACAATTTTTTATCTTCTCCTTTTTAACGTTTCTGGCAAAAGGGAATGATTGGCTCAATGTTATCAGTATTGTTTTGGCTGTAATCCTGAACACACAGTTCTTAATACGTTGTGCACCAGACAGGCTGTTTTTCTTTATCCTCTTTAATCATAGTATCAGAAGTGGCAGGAGCAGAGACTTTGAGCTTTATGTAAGTAAAAGGTGACTTTCTCGTGATGAAAGGGGTGAGCCCAACTCTTCAAAAGCTTTTCAAAAGTGTTCGTAAGGCCTATGTGATCGTCCATCAATAATATAAAATCTAATGAATCAGATTTTCGCTGGACAAGATTGAATCAAGTCACAGTTTTGAGTATAGGAACAGGTTTTGAGTGCAAGATTTGTGGGCCAGGCTTTTTAGAGTAGTAGCCCCTCTTTTGCTGGAGAGTTCAGAAGTGCTTCCCCCTCCCAATATCTTTAAATTTCTAGGTTCTGCCCCATTTGTTTGTTTTCCACCGAGTCAGGATTGTATTTGGGGATTTGGGAGGGACCAAAGACTTGGGAGAGGAAAAGGTTTTGCCAACGTTCAAACAACCAACTATGCTACATCTGGAATTATTGTTTTGAAAAATATAATCTTTCTAACGCCCTAAAAGTACCATAACTGTATCAAAACTTGGGTCATGCTTTTCCAGGTTCCTGCGTGGCTCTTTGGACTTTTAACTTTTAAAGGGGACCCTTTATTTTTTTTTTTTTCTTAAATTCATGGGCGGGTGGTGGGTTTTTCTGGAAAATGGAAAGCTCATATCATGCACCTTAAATATGATTAGTAGATAGTACAGTTAGTACAATTTGCAATACCATTTGTTAGTTTAATCATAATTAATAAGCACAATTGGTTGCTTGTTAATAAAGATAATTTTAATATGAGACAGTGACGTTTACATTGTTGCTGTTTTACATGACTAATAATTAATTTGCAGCATAGTACATGGTGAATGAAAAATTTCATTATTAAATTTTTTTAAATTTAAAGATGAAAAAACAACTTATAAGCAATTTTTTTTATTATTTTTAAAGGAATTTGGGGAAATTTTTATGGTATAAAATATTAAATAATAAAACGTTACAACTATCCCCAGGTGATCTCTTAAAATAAAGAAATCATTCATGCGTAACCCAAAAAATTTCTTAAAATAAAGGGGAGAAAAAAAACCCCCCAAAATTAAGAAATTTCTTATTTAAAACTCAAAGCCCAATCAAAGGAAAAGGCAAACTTTTTGATGCGTGTAAAACAGTTCTTTAAAAACACCTGCGGTTTTATTTAAAAGCAATGTAAATCACATTGCTTTTGCAAATGTGTTTTTTGGGTCTTTTTTGGGTCCAAAACATGGTCCAAACCGCATCAAAAAAGGTATTAAAAAAAGCTATGTGAACATACCTTTACTCATGACCCCGATTTTTAATCTGTTTTTACATATTTTCAATTTAGAAATATTAAAATTTAATTTAAAAAAATTTTAAAAGTTATAAAAAATTTTTTTACTAGTTTGTGACTTTTTGAGAGACTTAGCTCTTTATATTTTGTAGATCTCTTACTTATAGCAGGTTTTTAAGGTTCTCCATGTTTTTTGATTTATGAGTATTAAACATTAAAATTGTTATTGTTCTGTGTCTCCTGTTCTCACTGTATGTTTGAACATTTATACATGAGTGTTATTACATTAAAATTAATGTATAAATAGGGCATTAGTGGCCATTTTAAAAACAAATCTGTGCTAAATGCACCTTCCAAATTCCAGACATTTGGAACATTCGTTGTGAATCACCACATTCAAACTTCTTCTTCATCCTTAGTCATTTTGGCAATATTCTTTCAGTAAGAAGCAAACTAATATTTACCATAACATACATTGATAAATAGGACAGTTTAACTTGAAAAAAAAGTTTATTTGCTCTTAAAAAGATCATAAACCAGTGGGAATGCCATACATCAATAGGCACAAGTAAAGGGAGGAGGGTCTTCCCACTCCAGTTGCTGCTGCCTTGCATCTCCTCCCTGTACACTGTGCCTCACATTTAGATCCCCTTTTTCCACCCTTTTTTTTACAAACATCCCCCTTTATAGTAGCTGCACCTTTCTTTCATCTTTGTAAAAAGAAAAAAGTTTGTAGTAACTTAATATTATTTTCAATGGTGATACCACGTGAGCTCACTAGCGGGTCCTTCTGCCCTTATTAGCCTTAAAAAAATGTTGGGCTGCCAAAAAATTTCTTGTAAATATATAAATTTATTAATTTTTTTAAAAAATTAGGCATTACTCCATTGTTTTTGAATAAATTGCCTTGGTATTTTTGGGAAAAATTTTTTAATTTTCTGGGTTATTAACAAATGTGCCAACCCCCCGGAAAAAAACAGATTACGATCGGAAAACCATAAAATTTTGTTTAAAAATGTGAGTGGGTAGCCCCAAAAAAGTAGAAATGTTTTTCTTTCTTCTGCCATGAAATCCTTGCTTTGGTAATTCAGGATTCAGGCAGAACTGACTCGTCCTTCTCAGCACAGTTTTTGGGGGTATGGAGACCAAACTGTACACAATTGCATGAGTTTGTTTGGTGCACCAAGTAGGTATAAGCATTGATTTAGTAACTCAAAGGGCTTAATTATGAAGTCAAGTAAATTCAGATAGGACTCTCAAATTGTCCCCCAAATACAATGAATACAAATTATTTATTGCCCTTTTTAAAAGGGCTTACTTTTAGAAAGGGTAAAATCCCCATCTTGCCCTTTGAGATGACCCGGACTCTTGCAGCTCTCGTGCCCCAGAAAACAAGTGATTTCTGCGGCCCGTTTCCAAAGGGGGGGGGATCATGCCTGCTTCCCGTATTACAATACTGTTTTGGCATTCTTGGCTCCCTCAAACTGTAGACACCCCTGCCCACCCCACAGCTGACAGCACTCATGCAGCCCCCATGATACTCTCACCAACATGTTAACGAGGGAAGACACATTGTTCTGTATTCCTCCATGTTTTCCCCAAATGCTTAATGCCTTTTTAAACAAATAAATTTATTTGGTTCATCAGACACAGGACAGGTTCCTAATCTAGTCTTAGTTGCTTTTTTTAAAAAATGTCCAATTTGAGAAGTAGTGGTGTATGTTGAGCATGATGGTAATCTCTTTTCCCCGAACCCGTAACCTTGGAAGCAAGCGGGGAGCACCATTTGTTATTTTTAAAGGAAAATTTTCTGTATAGACCAGAGATGTGAACTCAACTTCTTTGATCAACCTGGTGAGGTGTTTGAGTGGAATCTGTCTTGTTTAACCACTGTAGGATCTTGACCACTGTGTTGCAGCTCAGTTTCAGAGTGTTGGCAATCTTCTTATAGCCTAGGCCAGTGATGGCGAACCTTTTTGAGACCGAGCGCTGAAACTGCGATCGAAAAATACTTTAGTTACCGCAAAAAATGCCCCCGACGGGAGAACCAGGGATTTGGGGGACATCGGGCCGGGGCCAACAACAAATTTAAAGAGGGATGTGAAGGCCCTTTAGCCTATCCCCCTGCCAATTTTTACTATAAAGTATCTTTTGGGTGTTTGCAGTGTACACAGGGCCAGAGATAGTTAATGATTAATTTAAAACCCCTGACCAAAATTCCACCACTACACAGTGACTGAAAAATTCCCCCATTTCACCCCCACAAAGTGACGTAAAACCGCCACACCATTACTAAATATTTAAACCTTTTTATTTGCAACATATAGGAGTTACAGTTAAAGGGAATTTAGTGATCACGGTTTGTTTCTCAGTGAGTCGTTACTTCCCTTTTTTCTCCTCCGGTTATTTCCTTTATGTGATTCTCCCCCGGCCCGCATCGTCCCCGCAGTTTAGACACAAATATTTTAAAAACCCTCACTTTTCCAGAAATTTCCTTTTCTTACGGGTATATAAGCCCCCCTCATTTTGGTGGGTGTATAGGTCCCCTCAATTGCGGGAATAAAAAAAGTTCCCCCACAGGCAGTATCAGATGGGCCCCCTAAACAGGCAGTTACAGTTGCCCCCCCCACAGGCAGTACAAAGATAGTTTCCCCCAAAGGAAGTTTTAAAACATAGCCAGTCTCCCCACGGCATTTTATAATAGCCGTTTTTCCCACTGCCGGGTATACCCTTTCCCAGCTCTTCCCACTGCTTTTACAGTTTTAACCAGCGCCCCCCCTGCCTGTTTTTCAGAAAAGAGGTGTCCCACTCCCTGTATAGAGTAGCCAGGCCCCCCACTGATGTTTAAGATACCAGTGCCCCCCAAATGCCTTTTTTACAGTAGCAGCGCTCCCACTGCCTGTAAATAGATAGCCAGCGCTCCCCACTGCCTGTATACAGATAGCCAGCTCTTCCCCCAGGCAGTATACAGATAGCCAGCTCTTCCCCCAGGCAGTATACAGATAGCCAGCTCTCCCCACAGGCAGTATACAGCCAGCTCTTCCCACTGCCTGTATCCAGATAGCCAGCTTTTCCCCAATTTCCCTGTTTACAGACCCCAGCGCCCCCCACTGCCTGTTTAAGTTTAGCCGTTTCCAAACGGGTTTGATACAGATGAATTGATGATACAGGGGTCCCAATGAATAAAAAAGTATTGCCTTTATTGAAAGACCCAAAAAAATTAAAAAGAACCCCGGTGATGGCTTAACAGAACGGGGAAAAAACCGGGAAACGCGTTTGGGTTTCAGGGGGCTGAACCCCCCCTTTGTCAGGGGATATAAAACCCACTGATTAAGACCTCTTATATACTTGAAAGGAATAGTCCCCAAACACACTAAACCCTGTTTCCCGCTCGTAAAACATCCAATGACTTTACACACAGGTTTCCCGGAAAAACCCCCAACCGGAAAACATGGGTATCCGGGTTGGCAACGGGCCTGACAAAAAAGGCCGAAATCCAGGAAGTGACGCGGGGCAGTTTTGGCAACCCGACGCGTTTCTGGAGTTTGGGGGGGAAATTTCAGTACCGGCCCTTTCTAGCAGGGAACACCCCGGAAACCATCCGCGGGAAAACGGAGAAAAAAAAAGAAGAAAAAGACGAGCGGAAATGGTGAATTCTTTAAAAAAAAAAAACATTTGTAAAAAAAAATAGGTCCAAGCCCTGCAAAAAGGGGGAAAAATTTCTAGACACTAATACATTTGAGAAATTAAAAATGGACATATGGATTATTATTCTTTAAAAAGTGCATATTTTACCTCCCTTTGTCTATAGATTTTAAACAAATTTAAATTTAAGATATTTTGAAAAATAAAAAGGGTTCAAAATTTTGAAAACTACAAAGAGGAATAAATTTTTCAGTTTTTGGGGTTGCCCCCCTATTCCTGGGCTCATTCAATATTTAATATTTGGAAAACCCCTTTTCCCTCTTCAATTTAAAGCCGGAGGTGCAGAAAGTTTTCAAAACAAAAATCCAATAGGCCCCCCGGGTTGTGAAAAAATATGATTAATTTTCCCTTCCACGGCTGGGCCTATTGACTTTTTCAAACCCATAAAGTAAATTGTCTTTTTTGTTTTCCCAATCCAGAGTTCTACCCTTTAAATTCCGTACCCAGGGCATGGAGCGATTTCCAGTGATGTTTAAAAGAGATCTCGGGGTCCCTGGCCCACCCCCGTGACCCTAACCAAGGAATGCCAATCTTATTGGACAAAAACGTAATTTTTTTACATGTTCAGAGATAATTCGGGATTTGGTTTTTAAAGGAGGGCAGATAAGGGGGGGAACGGTGGTGGTCATGGACAGGGACAAGTATGTTGAAAAGGGAAAATCTTGTTTTAGGGATTTTTACATACTTGGGAACTCATCGGTTTCCAAACTAATGTTTTTTTTGGGAGGATTCACTCCAAATGGGGGGTTTGTTTGGGGGGTGTTTTTCTCAAAAAAAAGAAGGATTTTTTTCTTGGGGAAATTTTCCCAGTTATCCCCATTATTTATGGCAAACCAAAGACCAAAAGGATTTGAGGATCCCCCCCATGGGGCCTTTCGTGTCTGGCTTTTAGTTCCTCCTGGAAAGACTTGGTAAATGGTTTGGACAGTTTTTTGCACCCAATTAGTTGCTGGGGCCCCCCCAACCCTTTTAAAAAGGACACCGTAAAGTCCTTCCCAGTTGGAAGTTTTGTTGGGAACGGGGAAAAGGTATGGTTATTTTGGACGTAGGTTTCGTTGTACACGTGTACCCTTTCATTGTGGGGGCCTTCCCATCCCCTTCAATTTCATCTGGCCTCCCCGCTTTTATTTCATGGGGTTATCAGAATTTATTATTTCGGTGTTGGTTTTCCTTAGGGAAAAATTAACTTTTTTGCATTTGAATCTTTTTTACCTGGGAGGTGAAAGGGGTTTTCGTTTGGGGGGAAAGTTTCGCCACCCCGGCCAATTTGGTCATTTGGGTGGGGGGTTTGCCCATATCTACACCCCGGGAAAAATTTTCTGCCTTTTTTGCATTGGTTTGGAGTTTTCAAGGAGAGTCCCCTTATATGGGGGGGGGGAGGTGTCTGCCCCCCTTCTTTTTTTTTTATTTGAATAATAATTTTTTTGTAATTTTTTCGTTTTATATTCAGGTTGAAAATTGCATATTTATTTTTTTAGATCTGGTGCTTCTGGGGCCAAAAGGTCATAAATTTTTTTAAAAAATATGGAAAAAAAATTTTCAGGCAATACCATTTACACCTTGCAGTATCATCCAAAAAATACGCATTAAATTTTTTCCCGTTGGGGGAGATGACTCGTGGCTATGCGCAATTGTAGCATGCACAGTGACTTTGAGACCCGGGAAAGTAATGCCTTTGTACGAGGCTTTTCCAAAAGGGGGTTTTCCCCTCGGTGGAACCCCAACCGGGCTTCAACTAATCGAAATAAAATAGAGAAAAATTTTCTTTTTTTGTAATATGTCCAAAAATCGAAAAAATTTTTAAAAAACTTTAAAAATAACTTTCTAGTGTTGGGTTTTTAAAAAATCAATTCCCAAAAAAAATTTTTAAAAGGGGGGTCCCCAAGCACTTAATATTTCCCGTGTGAGGATCCTTTTTTTTGAATTTAGATCTTGTTTAGGGTGGTTCTGCGATTTGGGGTTTGGGGGCCCAAAAACCAAGACCATTGGGGGGGTTTGTTTTGCTCCCAATTTAGTTGTTTCGCGGAAAGCCCCGGGCCCAAAATTTGGGTGAAATATAGAGGGTTTTTTAAGATGTGGCTCTAACCCCTGTGGGTCTGTGGCTTCCCTCACTTTCGGTTGGTGTTCTATGAAAAAACAAATTTAAAACTTTTAATATTCAAAAATTTAAACAATTGTAACTACACCATGTGGTTTTACCTGGCCCCTTTCAATTTATTGTAATTTAGTATGGGGGGCAGTAATTCCCGTAGGTCAAGACCCCGCATCCTCCCAAAATCTCAATGATATTACTAACACATTAAAGTAAAAAGATCTCAGTCTCTTACATTTTAGAGAAAATTTTTGGAGGGGAAATTTTTAACAAAATCAATGTTATGGGTTTTTCGAATAGGGGTCAATAGGCCTTGCCGTGGGGGGGATTTTAAATAAATATTCTTCCGATAGGGGGGCTTTTGGGGATTTTGTGTTTTAAATACTGCGGGCCCTGCTGGCTTAAATTTAAAGGGGGAAAGGGATGTTCCCTTTTAAAAAAAGGGATGAGTTTGGAATAGGGGCCACATTTGAATATCTTTCCCTCTTTGAAATTTGCTAAAATTTTGAATTTTCCCTTTTTTTTAAAGATATTTATAAAGATTTTTTTACTCTGTAGAGCAGTGTAGGTACTATTTGCACTTAAAAGAATAATAATCATCATTAGTCCTTTTTCATTGCTCAAATGTATTAGGTTCTAGAAATTTCCCCCTCCTTTTTGGGCAGGTCTTGGACCTTTTTTTTTACAATTTTTTTTTTATGACTTCCCCCGTTTCTTTTCCTTCTTTTTTTTCCTTTTTTTCCCCTTTCCATCGGAGGTGCCGGGCTGTTCCTCTGCTAGACGGGGGGTACCTGTTTTTCCCCGGCCCGTCCCAAAATCGCGTCGTGGGTTCCCAAAGCTGGCGCCCGAAATCACTTCCGGGATACGGCCGTTTTGTCGGCCTTTTCCAGACAGGTTTCCCCATGTGTTTCCGGTGGCTTTCCCCAAACCTGGGGTGTATGTCATGGATGTTGACCGAGCGAAACGGTTGAAGTTTTTTGACACTTTTAAATTTAGGGTATAAAAGGGGGGCCCTTAAAGGACAGGTTCTATATGCCAGGAAAAGGGGTGGGTTCAGCCACCTAAAGCGTGGGCGTTCCGGGGTTTCCCCAGTGGGTTTTTATGCCATCAGGGGTTGCTTTGAATTTTATGGATCTACAAAAAAGGGCATTCTTTCTATTAAATTGGCCCCGCTGTATCATAAATTTTTCCTATCCCTTTTGGTAATTTCCCTACGGACTCCCTCTCCCGGGAACGTACGTCGGGGGCCCACAAAAAAAAATGGTGAGCTTTTTCATCTTTTGTTTTTGTGAAAAACAGATAGCCAGGGGCCCCCCCACTGCCTGTATCAGATACTACGCTCCCCACTCCCCGGGATACGATAGCAGGTCCCCCCATCCCCTGTATAAGATACCACCCCTTCCCCCCTGGCTTAAACAGATTCCCACTTTTCCCCCCAAAGGCAGTTTAAAAAATAGCCAGGCGCCCCCAAATGCCTGTATACAGATACCCACTCTCCCCACTGCCTGTTTACAAAATTGCCAGCTTTTCCCCAATCCCTGTTTTACAGATAGCCACCCCTTCCCATTTCCTTTATACAGATAGCCAGCCCTTCCCCAGGCAGTTTTCAGTACCAGCTCTTCCCCCTGGCAGTAAACAGTTACCGCTTTTCCCCCCAGCAGTATAAAGATAGCCGCGCCCCCCACTGCCGGGTTTTACAGATACCCAAATCTCCCCACGCCTGAAACCATTTTTAGCCACCCCCCCCCACCCCTTTTTAATACAGTTTCCCAAAGTCTTCCCACTGCCTGTATACAGATAGCCAGTGCCCCCCGCTGCCTGTATACAGATAGCCAGCTCTTCCCCCTGGCAGTATACAATAGCCAGTCCCCCCATGCCTATATACAGATACCCAGCTCTTCCCACTGCCTTATAAGAAGCCACTCTTCCCTGCCTGTATACAGATACCCACTCCCCCCATTTCCCTGTTTTCAGATACCCAGTGCCCCCCACTGCCGTATACAAAATACCCCAACTTTTCCCCCCTGGCAGATACAGTACCACTACCCCCCCAAAGGAAATATACAGATAGCCAGGCCCCATTGCCTTTATAAGAAGCTAGCTCCCCCACTGCTGTTATGTGAAATATTAAATTTATATGTAAAGGGAAGAAGGGTTAAAATAAGGGTTTTTTAAAAAAAAACACTAAACCCAAGGGAAATTTAAAATATTAATAAATGCATGTTTTTGGGATTTCAAACAATTTTTGTGAATACATGTGAATACTGCCTCAGTAAACGGGGGATTCATTTGCTTTCCCCCTCTGACCTGAGGACCCGGGTCTTATCATGTTTCCTTGTGGAGGAGAGTTTTAATCAAAATCCCCTTAAAATGCTCCGGAATTTTGGGGTGCTGTCGGGGCTTCTGGACAGTCAGGGACGCTGGACATTCCAGGGCACAAATAAATGATATTTTTTTTAGGGACCGTCGGGCATTTATCACACGCTTGCTGTCTTTTTTTTTCCCTCGTCCCTGCATTTTTAAGGGGAAGCGGGGAGCTCGGGGTCCCCCCCCAAAGCTGCAAAGAGCAGGAGCCCCCAGCAGAATTTGCAGGCGTTTTAAGTGGGCCCCAATGAAAGCTTTTCCTTTGCCCCAGAGCTAAAAAGGACTAAAAAAGAAGACCTTTCCCCTTCAGCAGTCCCTTTCCCTTTTAACCACCCTTTATCCCCGGGCCCCATGCCCCTTCCCTTTGGCTGCGCTGTGTACCTTTGCAGCACTGTACATATGCTGACCCCACTTGTCATGGCCGCGGAAGGGGGGGCCACAAACCATTTTCCAGGACCCAGAACGTCCAGCAGTTTAAAATCACGCGAGGGGGGCAGCCGGGGGCGCGTGGCACGGGGAGGCCCCCTTTTTCCCAAATAGGTTCGCCCCCCAAATGGCCAAACCCTCTTTTTGTAAGCAACATTTTTTCTTTTCAATTTTTCAGAAAATTCTTTCCCAAAAGGGTTCCAGGGTTTGAACTTCTAGGGGACCATTTTATGAGTGGGAGCATAAACAAAAAATTTTAAAAACCCAATGCCCCCCTTTTTTTTCCTTAAAAACTTGTTAACTAAAAAAGCACTGATACTGGCGGGGGGGAAGGGAAAAATTGGGCAAAATTTGCCCCATTTTCACTTAATTTTGGCCCCCACTTTTGTTCCCAGCAGTTTAAACATTGACGGCTGGGGTTGTTTGGAGTTTTTTTGAGGACACACCAAATTGACACGGATATAAAAATGTCAGGACTTTTTGGAAAAAGTATAAAAGGGGGCCATATTTTTTATGTTGCCCCATGAGTAAATTTTAAAAAAATTCTTTTAAAAAAAATAAGGGGGAAAACCTTATTTTGAGATACTGTGGGTTGGCCGGGGCCCAGGAAGGTTATTTAGGTAAATCAGAAAACAGGTACCCCAGTGTGTAGGCATTTCAAAAAGGCCCCTCTAATGGTTTGGGCCCGGCAAGAAACAAAAAGTTTCCTCAGTGGGTTTTGGAAAAAAAGGTTTCTTCTCTTTAGATCGGTATATGGGTTTCCCCCATAATTTTTATAGAAAAAATTTTATTGCCTAAAACTTTTTTTTTTTGCACTGAAGATGTTTAAACTCTTAAAAGGGTTTTTTGGATGTACATTTACTTTTCCCAATGGGTTTGGGTTTAAAAAAGGCCACTCGAAAATATGGGTAGGTACGCAGGGTTTTTTCTTAGTATTTAGGGTAGGTAAAAATTGCAACCCCCCAGTTTTTAGCAATCAGTATATAATTCCCCCAGAAAGGTTTAGGAATTAAGGGCCCCATTGGGTTTTGGGTGGTGTATTAAACCCCCAAAAGGGTTGATTGGTGTTTTGGGGCCCCCATAGCATTTGTTAGGCATAAAAGAAAGGTACCCCTAGTAGAAGGGTGGTAAAAAAGGCCCTTTCCTCAGTTGGTTCCCTTGGGATATATAGGACCAAAGTTTTTTTGGTAGGTTAAAAAGGCCCCTCCAGTAATTGGTAGGTATTTTGATACCCCTATTTGAAAAATTTGTATGGGGCCCCCTATGGGTTGGGTATTTCTTTTTGGCCCTCAGTTTTTTTGGGTTGGGTTTAAAATTGGGTCCCCCTGGGCAGGTGGGTTTATATTACCCCGGGATGTACCCTAGGTAAATAGGTCTCCTAATGTTTGAAAGTTTATAGGTCTTACAGTATATAGGAAGGTTTTTGGGGCCCCCCTAATGGGTTTGGGTACAAAATTTGGGCCCCCATATTATTTAAAGGGCCCTTTACCCCCCGCCCAAGTAGTTGGGAAAATTTTTGTAAAGCTGAACAACTCCCCCGACTCGGCGTAGTGGCAAACACAGGGGCACAAGCAGAAAATTTGCCATTCGGGGGCCTCCATTTTTATCTGAGGCACAAATCGCAGATAAATCTATTTAGCAATTGCCCTGTCTGTTCGTAATATACTATCACACTGCAACCAGATACAATGTCTACAGATCACTGCCAGGTTTGTGTATACTGTGTTTCCTATGCCAACATAGAAAATCTAGTTTTTTTTACCTTAACCCGGGCTGTCCCCCTTTATTGGGGGAACGGGACGGGGAAAATTTGTCACAAAGACCAGATCGTAAAACAATATTTTTTTTACCTGGGGCCCGAGTTTGACATATCGTGGATCGGGTTAAGGGTTTTTTTTTTTTTTTTTTTTTTTTTGGGCTGGGGGGGGCCCTTGTAAAGAATCCAGCTGTCATGGTCCACATTGGCCCCCAATGACAAATTTAAAGGGGTAGGTGAAGGGGCCTTTAAAAAATTATTTTGGGGAAATGGGGCCCAAAAGTAAAGGGCAAAGACCCGGGGTTTAAAAAATTTTCAAAATTTCCCTTTGTTCCACGGCCCCCCCCAAAAGGGGCTGGGGGAGATTAAAGGGGGAATAATGGCTCAAACATTTTTGGGGAAAGGGGATTTGGGGGTTTTTGGGGGAAAGGGGGCTCTTCTGTTTTTCCCTTCAGACCCCTATGCTGGGGATGGGTTCCAAAAAAAAGGGGGGAGGGGTGCACTGTAGGGGGGGGAAAAAATGGCCAAGGGGTAAAGGGAATTTTTAAATGGGGGACGGGTGGGGGGGGGGGAGAAACCCCATAAAGAAAAGCGTCAAGATATAAAGATATTAAAGATGGGGTTTAAAAAAAAAAGGGGAGAAAGGAAAAAAACTAAAAAGTTTTAAAAATTCATGCTGACCATGCCGGGATTTATGACAACAAAAAAATTTTGAATTTAAAATTTTATTAATTCTGAAAAAAATATGACATAGTGGGGATAGCTATGATATAGGGGGAAAGGGGAGCAAACGACCGGGGGCGTTTAAAACTTATAGGGTTAAAAGACTTTTTAAAAGAGATTGTAAAAGACCAGGGGGGTTTTTGTGTCTTTCTATGAAAAATCCTTTGAACAAACACGCGGGAAGATTAAAATACAAAAAAATGAACTTTTGGAAAATCATTAGGGGGAAAAAAAACCCGGGGGGTAATGACAAAATATAGTTTTAGGGGTCGCTATGGGCCCCCAAATTTTAACAAACCCATAAAGTTTATTCCCCCTCGGGAAAATAGATAGGGGGCAAATAAATGGGGTTTTTTAAAAGGGTGTTTTTAACACCCAAACATAAATTGGGAAACTAAACCCCTTAGCCTTTAATAAAAAACGGGTTTTTTGTCAATATCAAAGAAAATTCCCTTTTCCCCAAAGGGTTTGAAAGAAACCCTACTGGGGGAAAAGGCCTTTTTTAAAAAAATACTCACTAAAAACTACAGATTTAAAAAAGGGTTAAGTTGGGGGGCCCCCGGGGGAAAATAGTGACCATAATATAATAAATTTGTATTTATCCTTAAATTTTTTTTTTTGGGCGAGGAGCCACAAAAACACTGTTTTTTTGGGAAAGGGCAAAATTTTTTTATTTGCTTGGGGAGGGGGGGGGGGGCCCAAAACCCATTTTGGACTTGGTCAAGGTGTTTAAAAATAGCAGAACAAATAATAAATCGGATATTTTTAAAAACATCTTAGGCACCCACTATGAGAGGTACATTCCTTATGGTAATAAAATAATTAGAAACAGGAAAAACCCAATGTGGATCAACAAAGATGTAAACGAGGCAATAAATAACAAAAAGAACGCGTTTTAGCTACTAAAACAGGAGGGCAGTGAAGAGGCACTAAAAAGTTATAAGGAAAAAATAAAATATGTAAAATAATGATAAAGGCAGCAAAGCTGGAGACAGAAATACATATTGACATAGAAAGTAAAAGTAACCCCAAAATATGTTTTAATTATATAAATAGTAAAAATATTAAAACAGAAAATGTTGGCCCTTTGAAAAGTATTGAGGGAGAGACTGGAAAGGCAGATGAGAAAAAAACAAACCTATTAAACAATTGTTTCTCCACTGTATTTACCAAGGAGGATGACCTGTCTGTTGATGAGCAGAGGGATGAGGTAAATGCCAACTTACCGTATATATACTCGAGTATAAGCCGACCCGAGTATAAGCCGAGGCACCTACTTTTGCCACAAAAACCGGGAAAGCTTATTGACTCGAGTATAAGCCTAGGGTAGAAAATGCAGCGGCTACTGGGGAATTTTAAAAATAAAAATAGATACCAATAAAATTACATAGGCAGTTTAATGTCCCCCCTAGGCGATATAGGGCAGGTTAGACAGTTTATGTTCCCCATAGGCAGATATGGCAGGTATAGTAGTTTAATGTCCCCATAGGCAGGTATAGGCGTTTAATGTCCCCCATTGCAGATATAGGCAGGTATAGGCAGTTTAATGTCCCCCCTAGGAGGTATAGACAGTTTAATGTCCCCCCTAGGCAAAATATAGGCAGATATAGGCAGTTTAATGTCCCCCATAGGCGATATAAGCAAAGGGACAGGCAGTTTAATGTCCCCATTGGAGGGTTATTTGGCATGTTATTGGCAGTTTAATGTCCCCATAGGCGGTTGTGGGCAGCTATATGTCCCCCTAGGCAGGCTATAGGCAGGTAATTGCCCCCATAGGCAGGTTATAGGCAGGTATAGGTCGTTATAGTCAGGTATAGGTCCTCATAGGCAGAGTATAGGCAGGTATAGGACCCCTAGGCAGGCTATAGGCAGGTATAGGTCCCCCTAGGCAGGCTATAGGCAGGTATAGGCAGGGTATAGGCAGGTATAGGACCCCCTAGGTAGGCTATAGGCAGGTATAGGTCCTCATAGGCAGGGTATAGGCAGGTATTGGTCCCCCTAGGCAGGCTATAGGCAGGCTATAGGCAGGTATAGGTCCCCTAGGCAGGCTATAGGCAGATATAGGAAGGCAAAGGTCCCCCTAGGCAGGCTATAGGCAGGTATAGGTCCTCATAGGCAGGGTATAGGCAGGTATTGGTTCCCCTAGGCAGGCTAAAGGCCGGTATAGGTCCTCATAGGCAGAGTATAGGCAGGAATTGGTCCCCTAGGCAGGTATAGCGGGAAAGGCATAAGTCCCCTAGGAGGCATATAGGCAGGTATAGGTGCCCTAGGCAGGCTATAGGCAGGTATAGGTCCCCTAGGCAGGCTATAGGCAGGTATTGCAGGTTTTAAAACAAAAACAACCACTTACCTCGATCCCCGTTTGCTCCGCCTCCCGGCGCTCTTCCTCCGTCTTCTTCGGCACAGGGGGTGATGTCATCAGGCCGCACAACGCAGCGTGATGTACACATACTGCCTGTGCCGGGAAACCCCAGACGGCCCGCGAGTTTTGCGGCCGCCCGGAGTTCATTGCGGAGCATGGAGCGCTCGTCTCTGCTCATGCAGTGGTATCTCTTCACTTATATGCGCTCCGGAGAGTCGCTTTACAGGGAAGAGATAGCTGACAGGGGCCTGGGCCACGCAGTGCCCGGACGCTGTCAGGTACTCGGCATTCAGTTATATGCGCTCCCTGAGGAGCCGCATATAACTGAAGCGTCTCTGTCGGCACTTGGGCCAGCGCAGCACCCGAGTGCCGACAGTGACTCGAGTATAAGCCGAGGGGAGATTTTTCAGCACATTTTTTGTGCTGAAAAACTCGGCTTAAATGTTTCTTGTCTAACCCAGGAAGAAGTGCAGCTCCGTCTTAAGAAGATTAAAATAGACTAATCCCCAGGTCCTGATGGTATACACCCACGTGTCCTAAGGGAGTTAAGTGATGTCATAGATAGGCCCCTATTTATGGACTGTCTAATAACGGGGACTGTCCCAAAGGATTGGCGCATAGCAAATGTGGTGTCAATATTCAAAAAGGGGGCACAAAGTGATCCTGGAAACTATAGGTGGTAATTTAAACCTCGTTGTAGGTTAAAATGTTTGGGGTTTTCTCAGAGTGCTACCCTAACTGTCTCGTGAAAAAAAAATTATAATGCCGTTGCAGCATGGTTTATGAAGGATGGTTTCTCAAACTAATCCTCAGTTCATGGGGAAAGTTAGTTCTAGTTTGGGATGGGGGTAAGCATTGAATGTAATAACAAATTTTTTAAAGCTTTTGATACTGTGCCACATAAAAGTTGGAATAAGTGAAAATGCTTGGATGGGGAAAATGGTGAAAGTGGGAAGAAACGGGGCTCAAGAAGAAAATAAAAGGGGGTTAATTAAGGGAAAACGACCGAGGTCCCGTTACAGGGGGTACCATAAGGGTCATTTTGGGGCCCTATCCTTTAATATTTTCTTCAATGATCTTACAATGGATTGCCAGTAGAATATCGTTTTTTTAAGAGATACTAACCTGTAAGTTAATTAACAAAAACAAATAATATTTTATTAAAAAAGGGTTTGGGATAATTGGGGGCCGGGGCAAAAAGGGCAATGAGGTTTTAACACAAATAAATGAAAGGGTTTCTGCACAGGGGGGAGGAAAAATCCATTACAGGGTTACATTTAAATGGAAAAACGCTGGTAAAAGTGCATGGAAAAGGGGGCTTGGGAAACCTGGTGGACAGTAAATTTAATTGTAGGAGCCAGTGCGGGCCAAGGGCAAATGGGATTATGGGGTTTTAAAAAAAAGGGGCATAGAGTTATGCAAAAAGGAAAAAAAAGGGGGGCCAAAAAATACTTTATTTTGTAAACTGGTAAAAAGAAAAGTAGAGAAATTTTTCACCTTCTGTTTGCGCTTTTATTTTTGGGCACAACACTCTAAGCGCTTGCAGGGCTATTTTTTACCCCGTAGCCCTTACACGGCGCCGATGGTTTTTGTTGCTCCGCTCGGGTGACTGGTAGGAAAAAAGCCCCAAAATGAAAAAAAGAAAAAAAAAGGACCCCCGGGGCCCGTGAGGTGTAGTAAAAAAGCCAAGTCTAAAGGCTTCTCATTTAAAAGTTTTTATTTTTAAAAATGTCGCGGGCCATTTTTTTTTTTTTTTTTTTTTTTCATTTTGTGAAAGGGGGATAATGCACATGATGAGAACATTTTTTTCCCCTTATAAAATCATGGTCAGACCACACAGTATTGTGTACATTTTTTGGGCACCTGGCAAGGAAAAAACTTGTAAGGGGTTAAAGGTACAAAGGAGCAACAAAAATAATAAAAGGGGTGGGGGGACTACAAACCCCGAAAATTAGCAAATAGGGGTTTTTTGTTTTGAGAAAAAACGGCTTCGGGGGACATGTAAATTGTTTAAATATATTAAGGTCAAACAAAATCTTTCTCAAGATAATTTATACCTAGGACTGTATTAAAAACAAGGGGGGGATCCTCTAAAAATCTTTGGGGAAAAAAATTTCTACAAAAAATGAAAGGTTTTTTTTTCTGTTAGGCATTTAAACTGTGGAAAATTCCCGCCCGGGAAATTTTTCAGGTGAATTCAAAAACAAGTTCAAAGGGGGTTGGGGGCATTTCGGGGGGGTATAAATAACAAGTTATAAAGATAGGATTCTAGAGTAGGGTCGTTTACTAGGGGAAAAAACAGATTGCCCCGATTGGGTCGGGAAGGAATTTTTTTTTCCCAAAATGAGGGGAAAAAGGGTCCTGTCTCTTGGGGTTTTTTTTTTCCTTTTTCCCCTTTATCAAACTTTTGACAACAGGCTAAATGGATGTCTTTTTCCAACAATGTGAAAGCTGACTGGATCGCTCCAGTTCCTGGCCACCCCCTGTGGGTCAAACCCCTTTTTATGAAATCCACGCCCCTTTTCAACATGCATCATGGGTCGCTGTTACCATCAATCAGGGTTTGTAAGAAACTTAGAGGCCCAGTCGCAACTGAAACCTTATGCTATCCATGGGCTTAACCTAAAATTAAGATCACTTAGTGGGTTTTGGAATAGGATGACGAAAGTTTCAACTATCTATCAGATGACATCAAACGGGAATTATCATGCCGATATCCGATAGCGATAATATAATCGCCATGCCCATTAAAGTCTATGGAAGGAAAAACCCTTTATTTTTATCCCCAAACAGGGGGAAAGCTGGAATTAACATGCACAACAAAAAATTTGGATACTATACATTTAACAAGACAATAGTCCAGTATTCACTTTCCCTTCCTAAACCCACAGCATGCCCCTTAGGAAAAAAAATCTTTGAATCCCCATTTAGTTGAACTACTTGACATCCCTGCCGGGACCGCACAGCCCTAAATCTAATGACCCACGAAAAAAAGGGGCCAGAAGAAAGTAGTCTTTGAACCCCATTTTATTAACTGGACATTGATATCCTGTCCGGGACCGCGCATGACCCTTAAACCTGTCTCCCCCCTTTAAAAAGGCTTTAAAAAGGAGTTTAAAATTTTATATGGATTAATTAGGGCCTTCGCACCAGACAACAGGTGTAATTTTTTATAAAATTGTATAAACAATAGGGTACAACTGAGCTCTCTGCCCCCCAAACAGACGCAGGGACTGCAATAAGAGTGTTTAAATGTTATATGATTAAATTTTGGTGGCTTCGCACCAGCAACAGGCTTAATTTACTATAAAAAAATTTAAAACACAATATGTTCAACTGAGCTTTTTGAGCAAACAATGCACATTAATAAAACTAAAAAAAAAAGTTTAAAGGGATAATTAGCCGTTTTTTTGGAACCTGACACGCATGATTGAAATAGAACTAAAAAAACAGGGACAATTTTTCCCCTCCTATAGAGGCTGCGGGCCAAAAAAGGGGAAAAAAAACAATGCTTTTAAATTCAAGTGTATTCGGTCCCCAATGTCCGACCACAGGCCTCATGTGAGGCAAGACTCAAAAGGCTGCCCCCCAAAAGATTCCCATTATAACTGCAGAACTGACTGCCATAGCCCTTTCTCGGGAAAATCATTCCGGAAGATTTACGGGTTACGATCTTAAAGGGGGTTTTTAATTAAAGGGAGGGGAAGGGAAGGGGGAAATATAAATTAAGAAAAAATGTAAAACTCTGAAAAAGGTTAAATATTCTCCACTCATTCAAACTATGTGTGAACTGGAGCTAAAATCTCCCCTAATTGCAAAAAAGAAAAAAAGAAAAAAATTACTGATCACCCTGTCCGTCAAAAGTTTCCAGATTTTATTTTGCCCGGGTTTAAATAACTGCTCACCTTATTTCGCATTTTTTTTTTTTTAAGAATCTAAGTCATTTAAAGACCCAGTCTTTTGTGTAAAAAAAAAGTCTGTGTTTTTTAATTTTTGTATAAATCATCTGAAGAAGAAGCTGATCCGAAAGTCACTATCAAATATACTCATACCCTTTAAAAAAAGTATCGCCTGATTCTTCACTTTTTTTAAATTTTCAATTCAAGGTCACAGAAACCTGAGCTGCACAATATCTCCTTCCTTTAAAAGCCTCCCCTCCCAGCCCCCCCTTCCCCCCCGCCCTCCGCTCCGCGGCGGACACACCCAAAGATATCTTTAAAAAAATTTCTCTAACTAAAAAAGAAGTGAAAACCCGTAAACTAATTATTCTAAAATTAGCTAGGGGGTGGTTTCTTGATTAGAAAACTATCTCTCAAAAGCTTTTAGAAAAGCTTGGGTTTAAACTAACAGCCTGCGGGAATTGGGGAAGACAGAAAAGAGCTGAACAGAAAGCAGTTGCATAGTAAAAAAGGCACGTGATTTTTTCAGCCAATGAATCCATAACCCCAAAGTGGTGGTTGTAAATCCCCCTCACCCCCTTTATCCTTGGAGTGATTGTGCCGCTAAAATTTTCAGGAAACGTGAAAAAGGCCGACAGTAAGATTATCCATAAGATTGTACCTAAACTATCGTGGGGGATCGAAATTTCGATAAGAAAAAAACGTGCCGATTTCAACTTTTGTTACGCTCCCCTACTGGGAAATTCAAATCTTTTTGATTTTATGTAAAAACTAAAGTAACCCCACATTAAGACCCCATCCAATTCAAAGAGACTAATACTTCAAGGGAACTGTTTGGCATATGGGGTGTATGTAGGAACACAGTTCCCTTTCGCAAAGCCTTTGGCCCATAAAAACTGCCTTTTGGAATTGCGTTTAAACCCCAAATTATGGGGAATTTTATTCAAAATGCATATCTAATGGAGCATATCAGAATTTTTTTTTTCAGACGGAAACCAACCCCTATTTGTCTTTTTGTTTAAAAAGGAAGCACAATACAGAGGGAGAAAATTTTTTTTTTTTTTCTTTTTATGGGAAACCCTGGTTCATAAATGGCATATGTTCTCACTTTGCCTGGAGCTACTTTTGCCTTTTTCTTTTTTTTTTTTTTTTTTTTTTTTTTTAATAAAGTAAATTGGGTTTAGTAATGGCCCCGGAATTTTTAAAATTTTTTCTTTTAAAGGGGGTGTTTGACCTTTTTTTCTGGCACTCTATTTACAATATTTTTGACCATAGTCTATTACTATGTACAGTGCTACCACTAGAAGAACAGAGTCCATTACATATCAAAGTCTGGGTCAGAAGTGATTCATCTTAAAAAATCTTTTTGAACGCTTTTGTAAATATTTTTCTTCAGGCTATTTATCCAAATTTATACCCCAAATTTTGAATTGTTGCGGCATACTTTTTTTTAACAAGGAGCTTGATAATGTATTCTGTCTTCATTAAAATTATATATCTGATAATAGGGCTTGTTATTCTAATGGAATTTACAAGACAGTAAGAGAAAATTGCCTTCTAGACTACAGTAAGAATTGTTACAAACGTAACATTACATCTTTTTAAAATTTTTAAAATTTAAAAAGGGAAAATAATTATCAAAACAATTATAAAAATGTAAGGTGAATTTATATTTTTATCTATATATACTAATACACAACACATATATGCAGGTCTCATTATAAATTGTCTGCACAAAGATAGTGTCAAAACGTGACATAAAATTGAATTACATTTGATTTGGTTTTTTTTGGAAAAATTTAAATTTTAAAGACATTTACCTTAAATGTTGTAATTTTTACATTTGGGCCTGGAAACTGTTGTACGGCCAAGAAACACATAGCAAAACCCTCAATTTTGTATTAAATGTAGATAAAGTACTAGGGACCCACCTCTAATTAAAAACAACACATTGTTTTACTACTTTTGCACAACCAATAGACCAAAATAATTTTAAGAATTATAACCGTTGCACTTTTCTTTTGGTAGAGCTTTCTGGGGGTTTTTTTTTTCTTGGGGAATGAGCTGTAGTTTTTCATTGGGTTTTTTTTCAGCTACAACTTTATTGCTTATTTTTGAATTCTGTTTAACCTCTTATTGATATTTGAAGTATAGGTAAGTTCTAATGCTAGTTACACCTAATTGGAATCCCCACGTCCCCACGTTTGTAAAATTCTGATCTTTAAAATATGAAATAATTTATTTTAAAAAGTGAACACCATAGAAGAATAAAAAAATCCTAATACCAAAAACTGTGGGTTTCTTTTGGTCATTTCATGTCCCCAAAAATTGGGAAAAGAAGTAAACCTCTGCAACCCTGGCAGAATGTTTTGTTATCATATTAGTGTGCAATGGCTGCCTGTTGAAAACTTCAGTTCTATTATGTATAAAAGGGGCTAGAAAGCTGCATATGCCTCTTGAAATGTTTAGGATTTTTTGTGTCTTTTGGAAATCCAGTTTAATATGTATTCTGTTGAGGAACAATCTTTATCTAGATTTTTATGGTTTATTACAGTCTTTTTCATATAAAGCAATTACTCTTAAAACACCAATATCTTGTTTATAGGATTTTAATTTACTAAATTCACAGGTACAGTCTATTGGGCACTTTACACTTACAAGTCCAGTAAGATGGGGAATAGGAGTGAAGGTAAGGCTAGACAGGTGCTAGTAGTTGGGACCCCCCCTTTATTAGGGGAACAGAAGGGCAATCTGCCAAAAAAGATTTGGGGATCATCGAACAGTAAGTTTTTTAAAAACTGGGGCCCAAAGTTCGACATATCCGGGGATGGGTTTGACAGATTGACAAAATTGTTTGGGTGGGGCTGGGGGAAAAACCCAGCTGTCATGGTGACTTGAAAAGTTAGAGGTAGGTGGAGTGCCCTTTAAAAATGATTTCAGGGTTTTTAGGCCAAAAACCCCAGGGGCAAAAACCTCCAAGGTAATTTTTTTTCAGAAATTTACCTTTTCCCAAAGGGGGCCACACCAAGGGGCAGCGGAAAACCAAAGAGGTGAATAAGGGGTTTAAACTTTGGGGTGTAGGAAAGGGGGTTTTTGGGTTTTTGGGAACGGGGCTGACTTTTGTTTTTGGCTACAGACCTATGCTGGGAGGGGGCCTCCCACCAAAGGGGGGGAGGGTGCAGCTGTATTGGGGGACAAAAGGGCCAAAATTTGGGAAGGAATTTTTTAAACTCGGGACGGGGGGGGAGGGTAACTACACATTATGCATACAAGATAGTGAAGAAAGAGAGCGGGGAATTTAGGAATAAAACAGGGGGTGGAGGGGAGGGAGCAATAGTTTAAAAAGATCGGGGGGGAGAAAGGAATAAAAACTGGAAATCTCAAAATTTGCTTTCTGCCCAAAATGCCAGGAGTTTTGCCCAACAAAAATAATGAAATAATTATTAATTACCCCGGAAGAAAAAATAGGGGACATAGGGGGTTAAAACTGGGGGACATGGCAAAAACCAAACTACAAACTGCGGGGGTTAAAACTTGCCAGGGTTCAGCCCCTATTTAGAAGGACGAAAGCCCGGGAAGGGGGGACGGGTCTGTCCCCCCTATGAAAAAACCCCGTCTGAAGCCAACACTGCGGGTAAGATATGGGGTTTACAGGTAATAAAACAGGTGGAACCCATTTTTGGGTAAATAACAGGGGGGGTAAAACCAGTAAAAAATTCAAAAAGGGGTCTGCTATAAAAGCCCCCAAATATACAGAACCCTGGAAGATGTACTCCTCAGGCAAAAGATAAAGGCAGCTAACCCAAAATGGGGTTTATTTTTATGGGGGGATTTTTTAACCCTACCCCAGACACCCAACTGGGTTCAAAAACCCTGTAGCTCTCAAAAGGAAACTTTTTTGTAAAATAAATAATGATAATTATTTTGCCAAATGATGCAAAAACGACTAGGGGAAAAGGCCCTTCCCAAAGCCCTTAAATATTGACTAAAACGGGACAAAAGAAACAAAGGTTCAGGTTGAGGGGCACCAAAGGGGAAATATTTTGACCATTTATAAAATTTCCGTTTTTTATCCTTCAAAGAGTTTTTTTGGGGTCGGAGCCAACAAAAACACGGGGAATTTTAGGAAAAGGAAATTTTTTTTCTGTTTAGGGAGGCCCTAAACCCGTATTGACTGGGACCAAGGGTTTTAAATAGGGGTAAAAACAAAAAATAAATGGGAAAATTTTTAAAAACCCCCACCCCTTTTTTTGCGGGCCACTTTGAAAATTTTATACCTTATATAATAAAAAAAATTGGGGAAAAAAGGAAAAAACCCCCAAGGGGTGGAAAATCAACAGAGATGAAAGGGGGGCCCAAAATTAAACAAACCCCAAAAAAGGAAAAGCGTTTCACCCCTAAAAACGGGAAAAGGGCGGGTGAAGAGGAACTAAGAAGCAAATGGGAAAAAAAATTTAAAGTGTGAAAAATAAAAAAAGGGAAAACCAAAGCTGGAGAACAAAAAAGGACATTTTGGGGTATAAAAAGGGGAAAAAAAACCTAAACCCCAAAATTTTTTTTAAAACTATAAAAATATTTAAAAAGGTTTAAAAAACAGAAAATGTTTGGCCCTTTTGAAAAAAAAAACTGAGGGAAAGTAAAAAACCCTTTTTTTGGGGAAAAAAGAAAACCTATTAAAAAAAACTTTTTTCTACATTTTTTTACCGAGGAGGATGAGCTTCCTGTTGAACAAGGGATGAGGTAAACTCCAACTTAAAAATTTTCTTGTCTAACCCAGGAAGAAAGGCACCCCTTAGGAAGATTAAAATAAAACCCAAAACCCCCGGTCCAGATGGAAAAAACCCCGTGTCCCCAAGGGGGTTAAGTGTGTCATAGATAGGCCCCCCTTTTTTTAATATTTATGGACTGTCTAATAACGGGGTTTTGTCCCAAAGGATTGGGGGCATAGCAAATGTGGTGCCCCTTTTTTCAAAAAGGGGGCAAAAAAATGACCAGAAACAAAAGGCCGGGAACTTAACCTCTTTGTAGGTAAAATGTTTGAAGGTTTTCCCCAGAGATGCTATCCTGGAGTATCTCACTGAAAAAAAAATGTATAAACGCTGTTCCCGCAAAGGGTTTTATGGGAAAGGGTCCCGGGCCTGTCAGGGCTAATCTATCCCTTCTATGAGGAAGTCAGTGCAAGACTGGATCAGGGTGAGGCACTGGATGTCATATATCTAGATTTTTCAAAAGCATTTGATACGGTGCCACATAAAAGGTTGGTAAATAAATGAGAATGCTTGGACTGGGGGAAAATGTGTGCAAATGGGTAGGCAACTGGCTCACTGATAGAAAACAAAGGGTGGTAATTGACAGAACATACTCAGACTGGATCCCTGTTACTAGTGGTGTACCACAGGGCTCAGTATTGGGCCCTATCTAGAGATGGGCGAATTTCCCGAAATTCGTTTCGTTCACTTCGTCGAATTTCTCGGCAAAAATAACTTCGTTCTGAATTACTTCGGGACGAATCACGTTAAAAAAACAGCTATTTCCAGGCTGCACAGAGCCTGCAGGGTGCTGTAGAACGTTGTGCCATGCTTAAATATGCAGAGGGAGCTTGTTTTGGTCTTCATACAATGTTGTGTTTTAGTATGACACGCACATGACTGCCGCCGCTCTTAGAATCGCTTCACTATAAAATTCCCTGGGCACTTAAGAGGGCAAAACTGACCAAAAAACTGAAGCGGGAATGTTGGCTGATAAAGTCATGCCAGAGAAAGCTGGAAAAAAACAAGCTGAGAGCTCAGGTGGCAACATTAGTGACAGAGTGTGGAGGTGACGGCGGCAGCCACAGCAGCATGAGGTCAGACAGTGGCACAATGACATTCTGGAGGTGGCAAAAACTGGAGTATGCCACAGAGTGGCACAATGACACAGTGTGGAGGTCACAGCAGCAGCAGCATGAGGTCAGACAGTGGCACAATGACAGAGTGTGTAGGTCACGGCATCAGCCACAGCAGCAGCATGAGGTCAGACAGTGGCACAATGACAGAGTGTGTAGGTCACAGCAGCAGCCACAGCAGCAGCATGAGGTCAGACAGTGGCACAATGACATTCTGGAGGTGGCAAAAACAGGAATAGGCCACAGAGTGGCACAATGACACAGTGTGGAGGTCACGGCAGCAGCAGCATGAGGTCAGACAGTGGCACAATGACAGAGTGTGTAGGTCACGGCATCAGCCACAGCAGCAGCATGAGGTCAGACAGTGGCACAATGACAGAGTGTGTAGGTCACAGCAGCAGCCACAGCAGCAGCATGAGGTCAGACAGTGGCACAATGACACAGTGTGTAGGTCACGGCAGCAGCCACAACAGCAGCATGAGGTCAGACAGTGGCACAATGACACAGTGTGTAGGTCACGGCAGCAGCCACAGCAGCAGCATGAGGTCAGACAGTGGCACAATGACGCAGTGTGTAGGTCACGGCAGCAGCCACAGCAGCAGCATGAGGTCAGACAGTGCCACAATAACACAGTGTGTAGGTCACGATAGCAGCCACAGCAGCAGCATGAGGTCAGACAGTGGCACAATCACATTCTGGAGGTGGCAAAAACAGGAGTAGGCCACAGAGTGGGACAATGACACAGTGTGTAGGTCACGGCAGCAGCCACAGCAGCAGCATGAGGTCAGAAAGTGGCACAATCACATTCTGGAGGTGGCAAAAACAGGAGTAGGCCACAGAGTGGGACAATGACACAGTGTGGAGGTCATGGCAGCAGCCACAGCAGCAGCATGAGGTCAGACAGTGGCACAATGACACAGTGTGTAGGTCACGGCAGCAGCCACAGCAGCAGCATGAGGTCAGACAGTGGCACAATGACACAGTGTGTAGGTCATGGCAGCAGCCACAGCAGCAGCATGAGGTCAGGCAGTGGCACAATGACATTCTGGAGGTGGCAAAAACAGGAGTAGGCCACAGAGTGGGACAATGACACAGTGTGGAGGTCACGGCAGCAGCCACAGCAGCAGCATGAGGTCAGACAGTGACACAATGACACAGTGTGGAGGTCACGGCAGCAGCCACAGCAGCAGCATGAGGTCAGACAGTGGCACAATGACACAGTGTGTAGGTCACGGCAGCAGCCACAGCAGCAGCATGACGTCAGGCAGTGGCACAATGACATTCTGGAGGTGGCAAAAACAGGAGTAGGCCACAGAGTGGGACAATGACACAGTGTGTAGGTCACGGCAGCAGCCACAGCAGCAGCATGAGGTCAGACAGTGACACAATGACACAGTGTGTAGGTCACGGCAGCAGCCACAGCAGCAGCATGAGGTCAGACAGTGGCACAATGACACAGTGTGTAGGTCACGGCAGCAGCCACAGCAGCAGCATGAGGTCAGGCAGTGGCACAATCACATTCTGGAGGTGGCAAAAACAGGAGTAGGCCACAGAGTGGGACAATGACACAGTGTGGAGGTCACGGCAGCAGCCACAGCAGCAGCATGAGGTCAGACAGTGGCACAATGACAGAGTGTGGAGGTCACGGCAGCAGCCACAGCAGCAGCATGAGGTCAGACAGTGGCACAATGACACAGTGCGGAGGTCACGGCAGCAGCCACAGCAGCAGCATGAGGTCAGGCAGTGGCACAATGACATTCTGGAGGTGGCAAAAAGAGGAGTAGGCCACAGAGTGGGACAATGACACAGTGTGGAGGTCACGGAAGCAGCCACAGCAGCAGCATGAGGTCAGACAGTGGCACAATGACATTCTGGAGGTGGCAAAACAGTAGTAGGCCAAAGAGTGGCACAATGACAGAGAGTGGAGGTGACGGCGGCAGCAGCATGAGGTCAGACAGTGGCACAATGACAGAGTGAGGAGGTCACGGCAGCAGCCACATCAGCAGAATCAGGTCAGCCAGTGGCACAATGACATTCTGGAGATGGCAAAAACAGGAGTAGGCCACTGAGTGGGACAATGACACAGTGTGGAGGTCACGGCAGCAGCCACAGCAGCAGCATGAGGTCAGATAGTGGCACAATGACACAGTGTGTAGGTCACGGCAGCAGCAGCATGAGGTCAGACAGTGGCACAATGACATTCTGGAGGTGGCAAAAACAGTAGTAGGCCACAAAGTGGCACAATGACAGAGAGTGGAGGCGACGGCGGCAGCAGCATGACATCAGACAGTGGCACAATGACATTCTGGAGGTGGCAAAAACAGGAATAGGCCACAAAGTGGCACAATGACACAGTGTCTAGGTCACGGCAGCAGCCACAGCAGCAGCATGAGGTCAGAAAGTGGCATAATCACATTCTGGAGGTGGCAAAAACTGGAGTAGGCCACAGAGTGGCACAATGACAGAGAGTGGAGGTGACGGCGGCAGGAGCAACAGCATGAGGTCAGAGAGTGGCACAATGACACAGTGTGGAGGTCACGGCAGCAGCCACAGCAGCAGCATGAGGTCAGACAGTGGCACAATGACAGAGTGTGGAGGTCCCTGGTAAAGATGGTTGGTGGCAGATGGAGAAACTGTCAGCAGATGTGTGGCATCAGGCGGGTGGCAGCATCAGAATAGTGGCTGAGGCAGGTAGTTTGAACCCAGACTCATTTCTCACAGTTTGGGTGAGGCATCATGGCTGATGTAGTCTGACGCCTAAGGCATTGGTGTGGAAAACCTGGCCGATCCACGCCTGATTCAGAATTGAATATAAGTTTGATAATTTCAGCATTTTAATTTATGGCATCCATCTTGTCTTCTTCAAACTTAAATTTTTGTGTAATATTCTGTATGAATTTCTGACTAGGATACAAGGACATGTTCTGTTCCACTCACATCATAATATTTGGTCTAGAGATACGTCTAGAAGGCCGTGGCATTTGAATAACAGGTCATAGCTGCTGCTTGTTTAAGGTTATTAGATTAGTGTAACTAAGGCAGATGTCAGAGTATTCATTTTTATTTTTTGGTAGATGGGAAGTGTCATGATTTTAATAATTAAATGGTATCTTTACATTAAGACACTGATTGGATTGTAACCTATATCTTATGCTATATACTTATCTTTGATTGGATTGTAATATGCCTACCTTCTCTGTATGATCACGCCTATACCCTTTAAAAAATCATGTCAGTCCATAATAAATTATTCTAATCTTTTGAATAGAATCGCAGTGCATTGTTGTGTTTTCGGGTCCGTGGGAGACAGAGAGGTTGCTAAGAAAAAGATATCTACATCATTTTGGTGCCGTGGATCTGATTAGAAAACTTTATCACCGTAGTGAGGAACGGGATACGCAAGCACCCCTTTGCTTTGAGAACCTGGGATCTGCTAGCACGGTGAGCATTTGCCACACACAAATCCATAGCTTCTCTGCAAAAAGGTGTTGGATCCTGTTAGTTGCTGTGAGTGAGGTTTCTCTATTATTCTCCCTCTCCCACGTTCCCACGTATCAATTTGGTTTCTAGTTTAGAGTTATGGTTTTATAGAGTTGTAAAAGTTAAGTTGAGATAAGAAATTGTCACAATTTGCAGTGTTGCTTTAAAAGTGAAATAAGTATCTGTTTTGTTACTGAACTTTGTTTTGTTGTCTTGTATCCAGTGTTTTTATTGGCTGGGCTTTTGTTTTGTTTTGTCTTCTCTGTGTTTTTCTTCTCCTTAGGGGCGGCTGCCCTCAAGCGGTGAGATAATTTAGCTTACTTCATACTGGTTTGGTTTGCATTGTGTATGCACATTAATTGTTTTTTTTTTATTGCTATTTTTTTCCTTCTATTTTTTGGTTGTGTATATGCGTTATTTTTGCACATGAATATTTCCTTGCTGTTAGTATAACTGTTTACTATAATAAGTCTCGCATAGAAGTAGAAGTTATTACATTTCATTTGAGAATTGTCATTGTATTGTATGATTACAACAAGGTACTAGACAATCGCCACATGCTCAAACTTTTTAAGTAATATAGAAAGTGTCCACTGAGCAAGGAGTGCCTCAGTGAAGGGTATTATAGGAGGCTATAAACATTTGTTTTAGTCCATCTGACGAGGTGGGTACTATTCCTTGGTTAATAAGGACTTCATAAACATGGGGAATGTGTCATCAACTTGCAGAAAGAACAAGTCTGATGTGCCCCCAGATAGGAATAAGTACATCCTATATACCGGAGGAAGTCCTATAACCCATATGCTAAAAATATATGGGGTAGACATACATCATTTTTGGAGTAAATGGCGATTGTGTATACCTGAGTTACCTCAAGAAGGTACATGGGATTTAGAGACATTACAGAAGATAGCTTCTTGTTGTAAAGAACAGAAAGAAATGGAAATGTTTTGCAATTGGATAGGTGAAGCCAAAACGCAGTTGTTAGCTTCAGGGGACACCTCAGATAACACTGACAAGCCCATCATTAACACCACTGACACTGCTACACCTCTTGATACTACACCAAAACCTTCAGATGGTGGTACAGTCACAAAAAGTATTGATAAACCACAAAAGCTAATGAACATTGTAGATGATGCTGAGGATGACATGTTTACATGCTTAGTACAGAGCATGCGGTCTCAAATAAAGAGAGACCTTACAGTAGCACTCGCTAAAGATGCTTCAAGTAGCCCTGACACCAGCACCTCTACACGAGCAGACACTTCATTGCAAACCTCCAAAACATCAGATAGTGCTATTGCAGGAATATATCCTGACCTGCCTAGGTCTTCCTCCCCGTTAACTCGGGTAACTCCAAGTGCCCCATTTATAGAATCTCTAGAAGGGGGCCAAGGAGCTGTAGTTACACCCATCAAAGAGAAAAGCACTACATTAGGAGATGATCCTTCAATTACAGGAACATACACTCCCATTGCACAAAAACATCAGCATCATACGTTAACAGTACATCCACCTGCATATGAGACACATGCACAAAGCCCATTAATGGGACCAGGGTATACACATATAGATGCTGCCAACATCATAAGAGGGGGGAGGACAAGACAAGATAAGCAAGTTGAAGCACAACAGGTAACAGGAGCAGAGAAGTTAAACCCTTTACAGGTCCTTACAGGCCCAAATAAGGAAGAGTGGACCATGAGAAGGCCTTATGCACCCAATGATTTATTGCAGTTAGCTAAACAAGTTGGGGATTACAAAAAGAACCCACAGGAAGCCTGGGAGTTGATAAATAAGATGCGTATCACCCACAACATGATAGGACAGGACATTGGACAATTATTGGATTGTATTTTCACACCAGCTGAACACAAGAATCTCCTTAAAAACACAGCTTATGATTTGTATACCAGGTTAACCATTCAATTGCCACACTGGAAGTCAATGGAGATGTCAGAAATCCTAAAGAGTTTATATGATCATGAGATCAATTTAGAAAATGCAAAGGTAAAGAAAGAGGAGAAGTTGATGAACTTCAAACTTAACAAAGAAGAGGATAGAATTAGGAGGAATAAGGAAGGGCGATACATGTACGCTTCTCCATATGTCTATGCCTCTCCTCCACATTCTCAGGTGTTTCAAACCCCTCGAGGGAGGGGCAGGTCTAACCTTTCTCCAAATGCCCCACCTTTTATTCCCAACAGGCCGCCTGCAAACTTCAGATGTTTCAATTGTCAAGAAACTGGGCATTACTCAAGACAGTGCCAACAACCGCGAAGGGAACGTCCGAATAACCCCAGTCAAGCTCCAAAAGAACAATTTTGACTAGACGGGGACACTGAGGACCCTCTGGACACTGAGGACCCTCCAGACTCGCCCATCGATCTTTCTAACCTCTTTTGTTTTTCCAGTAATGCATCTTCTTCCCCACAGGAGCCTATGGTTACTTGTGAAGTAGATGGCATAAAGGTCCCTTTCCTTATTGACACAGGTGCTGGAGTATCTCTTATTAACACTGAGTTTCTTCCAGCTACCCAGAAGAGCGTGTCTGCTGTAGGTGTAAGTGGTAAATCCAAAAGATATCCTGTGTCTCAAAACACCTCAGTCACAATTGGTCCCATCACCACTGAACACTCATTCATCATGTCAGCAGATGCCCCACTGAGCTTACTTGGAAGAGATCTTCTATGTAAGCTTGGGTGCACCATCTTTTGCACCCCGGATGGAATTCACTTGCAAGTTCCCGCACAATATACAGAGGACGCTGTGTACCTGCTGTATGCTGGCTTGGTTAATGACCTACCAGCAGAGAAAGAGGACATAACAGACCCTGAAGTTCTGTTAATGTTGCAAAAAGTCCCTGAACATTTGTGGAATGTTGATTCTACTGAAGTAGGCCGGATGGCTAACATTCCACCTGTATACATTGAATTGCTGCCCAATTGTAGATTGCCCAATAGGCCCCAGTACCCATTAAAGCCTGAAGCTGAAATGGGCATAGCTCCAACAATTGAGTCTTTGTTGAAGCAGGAGGTCATTACAAGAACCAGCAGTCCTTGTAACTAGTGTTGAGCGATTTTTATCGCCAAAGTTGAAATCGGCAAGGTTTTTATGGTGATCGAAATTTCCAGATCATGCGATAATTAAGGTTAAAATCTGGGCATCATCTATTAAGATCGCGCCTTTTTCGGCGCTTCCTGTAATTTTGGCCCCCAGAAAAATCAGTTTACAGAATAGGCAGGGTGAGATGGGGTGTGGGCCCGTCATGATGGGGGTGTGTAGGGTTTCGATTGGCTGGAAAAAAAAACATGACCTCGTTTTACATAGAACCGGGTTTCCCGTTTCCCTCATGTCCTCACGTCTCATAGGGATAGGACCGCGCTTGCCTGTGGCCCAAAAAGCTCGTGAAATTTTTCTATTTCTGCACGAGAAACCCCTATATTTGCTGTATCTTCCCAAATTTGGGTTGATTAGAGATTTTAAAATTTATGTGTTAGTAGAGAATTTTAAAGCGCATCACGTGTAAATTTACAGCGGTGGGAGCGGGGGGGGGGGGGGGGGGGCCCGGGGCGAACACAGAAAGCTCTATCTTAAAGAACATGGATAAAGTCCCAAGACTTTGTGTAGAATTGTAGTGAAAAATCTTTATTTTTAAAAAGTTTGCTATTGAAAAATTTCCGGGTATTGGGCCCTGAACTTATTGGAATTTAAAATCATTTTGTAAACTCAGGTCTTTTGTTTCTGCAAAACTCCCTTTTATTTCAGTTCTTTCAGATAGGTGTTATTTTATTTTTCCCCCTTCACCCGTGATGTGATTACCACCTTGCAGTTAAAAAACAATCCCGCAAACTTGTAGTCAACACAGGGTTTTTTGTTTCCAAAATAGTGTATTGTACAAAAATCACGTTAGTGTTTTTTGATTTTGCGCACCCCATTGTTCATTGACGCAGATCTACATAAATTTAAAAAAGCAATTCTTTATTCACCACAGGTGAATTGAAAGGTGCAAAAATACCGTTTTTTTTACCCAAAAAATAACAGTTGTGTTTTTTTACTTTTTCCACCCCGATTGTTTTTGACGCAGCATCAAAGTAAATCTTAAAAAAAGCAATTTTTTTCAAACCCCCAGGTGAATTGAAAGGTGCAAAAAAAATCGTTTATTATACCAAAAACAAACATTT
>JAODAL010020904.1:0-68328 GCA_025379985.1 Phyllomedusa bahiana | reverse complement strand
GGGACCCCCCTGCCCGTTTAAAAGGCTTCCCGGGTTTTATGTACCATACGTCATAGGCGTAGGGGTTAAATCAAATTGAGCAAAAGAAACAGTAGCAACAATGTGAATAAATAAATATAGAAGAAAATAAATCCCAGTCTGTCTGGGCTGTAACTAAATGCAGGGTTGTCTTCAACAGATCAAAACAGCAGTGTTTTTCTTAGATCAGGTTTCCCCCAAAGAATATTGTTTGGCTTGTGACACAATCTACACTAACTGCAGACTCTATATAATTCACTAAGAAGCCCAGCAGCTTCAACTAAGCAATACTGGAAAATCCATACTGGCATGGGGGCAGGAAGTGTTACCAAATGAATCCAGGCCTAGTATTTCACAAAAAACTCAACAGTCTGCCAAACAAAAACGAACTTTCCAACCCTGGGTGACTTGTATTCCCCCTCCAGTATCTTTACCAGCCACATGCTTACAATATTTACTGAAGATACAATGATCTTGGTTAGAAATATACCTTTACATGACTGAAAAATATTTTTCAAGACAGAACTTTTAAGTGCTGTGATATACAACTGTAGTAAAGCTTGACTTGACATTTAAAAGTAATGCGTCATTAGAAAATGAACTGTTGTTTTACTCATGTTTGTACATTGAATGCATTTTTTAAGAATTTTTGGACCTGTTTTTATATAAGTATCATTATTTAAAAAAAAAAAAAAAAATCCTGGCATCTTGCAGTTTTCACTTTGGCCACTAGGCCTAATGATAGTCTGACACATCCTTTTCCATAAAGAAAGTTTTTCAGCAGTCTCCTCATAATCAACACAGGCAGGATTACACTGACAGGTGACACCATTGTGTATAAATAACACAGGATCCACCATTCACAATATCAGATGTCACAGCTCACCCTCCCTATGCACTGACTTCTTCCTAGCTCACAGAGCATGCCTAGAAAACTCTCCTATAGAAGTCGGGTCCCTTCCTGTTCAAAGGCTTCTATCAAGCTCCCATGTAGTCTGTAAAGCATCTCTTTAAATTTTGTTAACAGCAGCTCAGCCAAGATGTCTGCCTCCATAATTATGTACAAAAAACAGAAGTAAAAACCTTTTTATGTCCTCAGAAAAAAAATAACTTGCTGCCTCAAGTTCTGTAAACTTTACTACATCCAAAAGGATAAGTTAACATGTGATTTTAACTATAATAAAAAGTCGATGTGTAATCCTAGGAAGTAATGTAAAGCAATACTTCGGACTTCTTCCAAAAATTTTATCTGCATTAGAAAAGTTCAATAGACAATACAGAATTAACTCCACAATATAAAATATTTGGCTGTTTTTCATTTTGATGTTTTTATCTTTGCAAGAAGTTTTCATTTTTGTTTTGGGTATGTGGGTTAGCGCTATATAAAAGGGGGCCTTTTCCCCACATCATGCCTTTCTGAAGCTAATCCAAAGAGGAAACGTTTTAAAAAGAATGGAAAAGGCCATACTTTTCTTTCGCCCCATGGTTTTTTAAAAATCTGTGGTTTGGAAAATTTTTACTGAAATTCGCAGTTTAAACCGAGTATGTGGACCCGTCATTCAAAGGGGGGAAATTTTAAACTTTGGAATTTCCCCTAAAATTCCGCATTTAAAATTTCCACGAAAAAATTCCTTTGGGTGTGAACAGATCTTAAAGCGACACTGCAAATAAAACTTTTCCAAATACCAGCTCATTATTTTTTGTATATTTTAAAATTTTAATATATCACAGGGTTGTCCTGAAATTAAAAAACCGTTTCCATTCCGTTTCCCAAATTTTAGATGCTAAATTTTCCCCCTTGTTTTGCTCACCATATTATAAATTTTTACACCGTTTTGAAATATGTGTGACATTTGGGGTGAGGGTTTTTCTAGAGAAAATTCGCGGGAAAAAGGTGTCGGCTATGGAAACCCTTTGCACCTCTACCACTGATCTCTTTTTAAAATTGGTTAAAAGCCCTGAAAAAAAAAATATTTTTTTGGGGCAAAAGTTTGGGGGGTTTCCCAAAAGACTGGAAACCCCAAGGCAAAAAGGGGTTTATTTTGGGTTTAAAGATTTAAAGAGAACACTATAAACGCATTTAAAGGGAAAGGTAAAAAATTTCCCACTATTTCCATGGGGTTTAAATTTTCCTTTTGCCCCCTTTTATTCACCATCAAAGATCAGTGAAACCCTTTTTGTTTGGGGGGGAGGGTCATTTGTTCTATAGCATTTTTTTTCCCTACAATTTCCCAGGAATCCATTCCAGTTAAATCAAAGGGTTGTGGATGGGAAAAAAGGGTTTAATATATATGTGTGATTTTTTTGTGTCTTTATTTTAATGTATTTTTTTGTAAAAATCCCCTGCATATACATATTAATATACAAAATTTAGGCACATACTTAAATAGTAAAAGCATGAAAAATGCTGTATGTAACCTTTTTTTTATTAATGTGTTAAACAAAAGGGCGGGCCTGTTAGTTTGTATAGATGTCGTGTAATCCAAGTTGGCGCCTAGTAAAAAAAGTTACCCCCTGTGTTCAAAACTTTCCCTAAAAGCTGTGAGGGTGGCCCAATAAAAATTGGACGTCCCCAATAACCCTCAAAGCCAGTACATGTGTTCCCTTTTCTTATCTACTCTTTTTGCAAAAGGGTATAAAAAACCACCATTTTGTGAAAAAAATCAGAAAGCACTTTAAACAGCAAGGAGGGGTTGTGATGTTTTTTTCTGGTGAAACCTTTTTGTTTTTTTTAAGATAAATTTGAACCCCCACAAGGACAAAAAAAGCCCTTTTTTGAGGCTACTTTTCTATTACAGATTCCCCTTTTGCAACGGGGGGGAAATGGGTTTTTGGGATCTGATTTTTTAAACCCGAAAACTGAACGGGTTGAAAAATTCTAATTGGGGGGACGCGTTTGAGAGATAAAGGCCCCCAAATCGTTTCTTCTGAATTCGGGTTCCGGGGGAAAGGGTAGATTTTTCATCTTTGCTTTTTCCCGACGGGATTTTTTTGTCTATTGGGAGCTGTACTATGTTTCTTTCGGTTTAAAATTTGTTAGATCACGCAGACAGGCAACGGTGGCCCATGCTATTAAACCTAGACCTGTAAAATTAACTCCTTGTGGGGTATTTTTCTTTTTTTATTTTTTGTATTGAATTTTTTGGGAAACTGTTTGAAGAAAAGCTGGGAAAGAAAAGGGTGTTAATAAAAGCTGGGGGAAATCCCCCGGGGAGCCGAAAGCCCTAGAGGGGGGCCTCAGTAAATTTAGGGAAATCTCCCGAGGGGGAAGAAACAGGGGGGAAATTCTGTCCCCTGGGCAGTGGGAGATGTTCAGCGGGGCTTGGGGGGGAAAAAAAAAAGCATCTTGTAAAATTTTAGAATTCATTTGATGGTGGAATCATGAATTCAAGTTTTTCCTTGGGGTAAAGGGGGAAAAAGCTGAGCAAAAGCGGCATGAAATGGGTTTTTTTCAAATCACTTTCATCCCGAGTCTGTGGATTTTTTCGTGGTTGGTGTGGGGTTGTGTGTGTGTGTGTGTGCCCTGAGAAGTGTAAACATTTTATTGTAGAAACGAAAAAAAAACAAAGAATTTTTTAAAAATGGGGATTTTAAATGCACAGCGCCATCTGCGGGTTTTAGAGTGTAAAAAATTTTGGGATAAAAGTCTCATTTTTGATGGGAAGAAGTAATTAAAATTTGTCTGAAAAAATTTTGAAATTAGCTGAAGTTTGATTTAAACCTCGGGAAAGTTTTTGTGATAAGAAAAATGGAAATGTCTGAGGGTTATAAAAAAAAGAAGGTAAATTGAAGGATTTTGGAAGTTGTTGATGGCTAAAACCCTGGTAAAAGGAAAATTAGTGGATTCATAGAGAAGGGGGGGGGCCCCTGGGGGTGAGCGGGCCTATGGGTATAACCCCCAAAAAAGTTTCTGAAAAAAAAGGGAAAAATTTTGAATACTGTCCCCGCCCGGCCCTGTAATGGCGGGGGGGACTTGTTTGGGGGTGGAGACCCAAAAGTGGGGGGTAGAAAAAAACCTGCGGGCAACAATGGGGGAACACGCCCCAAAACCCACCCCCACCTGTGACACAAGTCACCCTGCCCCGGGAACCAAAACCTTCTGCACCAGCCCTGCCCAGTACCCCCCATCCCAAACCTAAACTTTTAGTGCCACGGGCCCCCCCTTTTCCCATGTCACTTCCAAACCCCACCCCCAAACCTACGGGCTCCCATTAGGAAGTCACATGCTCCCTTTCCCTTTGGGGTTTAAAGCCCGCCCCTTCCGGGGGGCCCCCTTTTTATTTTTGGGGGCCCAAAAATGGGGAGCACATAGCACTGTTTTTTCTAAATTTTGGAAGCAGATACTGGGGGGTTAAAGGCACCAGACCCCGCCCCGCCCTTAAAAGTGGAGAACCTTATGGTACTGGGGGGGGAAAAAGATACAGTGGGGGCAGGCCCCGACAGAAAGAGGATTACAAGAAGGAAAAAAGAACGAGCGGATGACTCAAAGGGCAAGCCGAGCAAAAATTTTGGCTTGCCCGTGCAGGGGGACAACCCGCTGGCCCAAATGCATAGCACAAAACCCCCGGGGGAAAAAAACCCCTGGAGGGTAGTCAACCCGCCAGTGGGGGAGGGCCCCGGGGAAATTTACTACCCGGGGAGAAAACCCCCTTTTTCACCCGGCCCCCACTACAAGGGGGGGGGGTGCGAAGGGCCCCCGGGCATATTTTGTTTTCCCTTCCCACCGGAAATCAATTTTCCCGTCTTTTAAAAAGGGGAAATTACTGGACCCTGAGAAAAAAACCCCATGCCCATTACAGAAAATAGCGCAGTAAGCAAAAATAACCCCAAACACTTTCAAAAATTTATGGCCTTGTCAGAGGTTTTAAAACAGGGGGGCAGACGGGCCCATTTTTGGCCAAATCCTTCTTCAAAACTGCCAGGGAAGAATTTAAAGGCACTTCTGAGTCAGGAGTTAATTTTTGTGAACAGTTTAAAAAATGGGCTGGGGACAGACTTTTTGATAAAGGGGTTTACACGACAGACTTTTATCAGGAAAAAAGGGGAAAAAAGTGGAGAAATACAGGCACGGGGGTTTAAATCAGATGTTCTCTGATTTAGGATTTTCCCTTTCCCTTTTAGAAGCCGAAACTGGGATTGGGTGGGCCTGGGCCTTTGTGGATTGTCTGTTGGAACCTATAGGGGGCATTTTAAATTTGGTTTTTGGCCCCGAGTACAAGACTCCCCAAAGAGATGTGGTGCTTCAAATTCAAAAACATTGAGAACAATTGCCTGGGGGGGACCCGTGTGATTAAACCCGCTCCTGGGTTGGTGGCCGCCCCAAATGAGACCCGGGCCTACAAGCCCCGACCCCCGCCTTTTTGCTTTGAACGCAACAAACAGGGACACTGGTTTTCCCCCCCCCAAAACAAGAGGGGGGAGAACACCACAAAAATGATACCCGGGGCCCCTGTCTGATGTCTTCCCTATTCCTGAAGCCCCGCATCCTTTGGGGCAGGGTTTTTCCACTCTTTCCCAAATTTCTGGTGTGAGGCCCGTGAAGACAACTCTTTTTTCCAAACCTTTGGTGAAGAAAGTTAGGTCCTTCCAAAGGTGAAGAAAAAACTATCCATGCCCCCTGCAATAGGGCCCCCCGGACTACCCGAAACCTTTAAGGGTTTTTTTGTATCGGAGAGGGAAAGGGTAATGCCCCCGGGGGTTTTTAGCACAGGCCCCCTGGAGGCGAAACAGAACCGTTGGGGACTACTCTTTCAAGACTGGCCCCCGCTGCAAGGGGGGGCCTTTCCCGTTTTCCCGTGTATTTTGCGGGCCCCCTGGGTGCTGGATTAAAAAAGCGGAAACCCTAGTCGGACATCCCTCATCCTTTTGGTCCCTGTGACATCTCTGCCAAATTCCCCCCTTTCCCGTGATAAAGTCACTTCCGGGTGGGGCCCGTTTTTTTTTTTCATCCCGCCACCAATTTCTTCCCCCTTTTTCAAGGGGGGAATGAGGGGTTAAGAGGAATCGGAAAAAAATCCGGTTAATTTTAAGAAAAAGCCAAAATTGCTTTGGGAAATCATGAAAAAAGGGGATTTTTTCTTTTTAACCCGGGAAAATGGTTCTTTTTGTGGGGGGATCCCGATTTTTCAGACGTTTCAGGAGATTTTTACACGGGATATGCCGTGAGCCAATCACACGCGTTTTGGGAAACAAGAATCTGCCATTGCATAAGTCAGCCCAAAAGACGGCAGCAAGACGTTTGGAGAGGGCAAAAAAAGGCCAAAAATATGTAAAAGGACTGAAGATACGCTTTCGGGGGGCGCCATTACTTTGGAACCCTTTTGGGAAAACAAAAAAGTTTCCACGGCTGCCGGGGGAAACCCCAAATGAAACGCGACAAGGGCCATTTTAGGTCCTGATGGATGCACGCTGCTTTCCGGCGGAAAAGTGGGCCCTAATAAATCAAGGGGCACATGGGGAAAAGGGGAAAAACAGAAATGGGAAAAAAACTTGGTGACCAAGCAGCCCACAGGGCGCAGGGGGGGAAAGGGGGGAAACAAGTCAGCTGTCAGTGGTGGAGGAGGAAACTTTCAAACCCAACCCGCAAGGAGAATGCTTTGGGCCCAAAATGCAGGGAAAAAGTCCACTGGGAAAAAAAGGAAAACTGGGAAAAAAAAGGGGGGGCCCAAAAAGAACAAAGAAGACGGGGTATATTGGGGTAGGGAGGCGAAACCCCCCTTACCACGGGGGACTATAACCCCGCTATATTTTAAATTTGGGCCCCATGGAACAGATTTGAAAGCCGGGACGCTTAAAGTGGCAAAAAAGAAACCGGGGAAATTCCCTTTAACCCAAAAATTTCCCATAAGCTTGGGGTTGAGTCAGGGCACACGCCCCGGGGAAATTTTTTGGGTCTCTTTCCCTATGAATCCTGTTGGCATAACCCCCAAAGGGTAGGTGCTTTTTTCCCCAGCAGTTTGTCTACAAAAAAGATGCCATGGGCCTCTTATTGGGCTGCATTTGGGTTTAAAAAGTTTTTCTAATGCATTTTTTAGTTTTCCATTCCCGATCCCCGAAGTTTCTGTCATAAGCAAAAGCCCGGAGGGCTGGGTTCACGTGAAGAAGTTTTTGTGTAAAAACCCTAGAGCCTTTTAGGGGGCCCTTACCAAATCCTGCTGACCCCCCGGGCCAAACCCGTCAAGGTGGGAGGAAAAGGGCCCCAAAAGGATCCAGCCCCTTTTACACTGCAAGATCGCCCCAAACCCCCCGGGAAGAGGCAGATTTCTGCGTTTACTGATGTTTTAAATATTAAGTTACTTTTTAAATCTTGGGGCAGAACCCATGCATAAAATTGGGGGTGTGAAAGGGAAGGGACTGGGGACCCCTCTTGCTTTTTCTGGGGTGTGTGGGGTTTTTTCACAGGGGGAAAGAATGGGGGTATAGACCAGAGACTTTCCTTAAATAGGAAAGAAAACAGGGGAAAAACCCCACTTACCCAGAATAAAAGGGTTTACAAAGACAGGAACCCGTCGAGAATTTGGGAATTACCAGGAAAAAAGCCCGTCCCCCCAAAGGGGAACTATTTAAAAACCCTCAGCAGACTGAGGGGGCCTTATTTGTCCTGGGAGCCCCTTTATTTAGTAAAAGGGGGTTTAGAAAATAGTGACACAATAGAGTCAGGTGGGGAAAGGGAAAGCCCAAAAAAGGCAGCTTTAACCCCCTGTGAAAACGTTTTCTATAGGAAAGGGCCCAAAGGGGGGTCCCTGATGAGTTTAAAAAGGAAAAGGGGCCAAGTGGCCCGCGGGGTTTGAATTTTGTAACCCGGGTAATCCTTTGTTACCCAAAAAGGAGAAAAACCCGCTTTACTTTTTCCAGAAATTCAGGGTACCGGGAAAAAAAAATTTACTATTGGGAAATTTGAAAGGTCGAAGATCTTCAAAGAATTAAAACTTAAAATTTAGGCATAGATCACCCCTGGGAAACAGTGGGGTTTTCTTCAAGGTTTTTAAAGGTTTGGGAGGGGAATGCTTGCCCCGGGTTTGGTTTTTGCCATATTTTAAATTTTGCTGCCCAATTTTTGCCTAATTGTCTGTTGTTTTTTCTCCCTTTCTTTTAGGAAAACAAATTTGTGAAAGCTGTTTGGGCCAGGCTACTCCCCCATGATGAACCCTTGTCCAACCGGGGTTTGGGTCTATGATGACAGCGACACTACACACCCTTCAGCTTTCCCAAAACCTAAAAAAACCTTTTGGGTATGTGGACATTAAAGGGCACATTCCATGAAAAGGGGCCATTGACGTCAGGAAAATGCTCCGAAATCAAATCCTTTCCCCCCTTTTTCAACCGATCTCATCAAAGGGGAAAAAGACCATTGAAGTTAAAGGGGGACTTGGGGGGTATCAGGAACTACGGGGGCCCCCCTTGTCGGGGCGAGGTTAACCTTTCCCCAAAAAAACAAGAAAAAGGGAAAGAGGGTAGGGGAAAAGGTAAAAATTAAAACAAAGGCCTCAAGGGGGGGCTGTTGTGGATGGGAACAAAAGGGTTAATATATGTTTTGATCCTTTGTGTCCCCCTATTTTTAAAAGGGATTAAATTTATAATATCTCACATATTTCAATTTTTATAAAATACAAATAAGGCACTTTAAAGCACGGGGGCCGTTATTGATGGGCGATACGTGCCCCCGAGGTTTCCCCGATCCGGGAAGTAAAGCCTGTTTTGCCGTACGCAGAAAAGATATGGTACTTGGGCATTTGTTTTTTTTTATTTGGACTTGGTGCTGGAAAAAAAAAAAAAAAAAAAAAAAAAAAAAAAAAAAAAAAAAAAAAAAAAAAAAAAAAAAAAAAAAAAAAAAAAAAAAAAAAAAAAAAAAAAAAAAAAAAAAAAAAAAAAAAAAAAAAAAAAAAAAAAAAAAAAAAAAAAAAAAAAAAAAAAAAAAAAAAAAAAAAAAAAAAAAAAAAAAAAAAAAAAAAAAAAAAAAAAAACAAAAAAAAAAAATAAAAAAACAAAAAAAAAGAAAAACAAAAAAAAAAAAAAACAAAAAAAAAAAGACAAATTGGGGCAGGGTTTACTGGAGGGAATTCAAAGAGGCCCGGGGGGGGATTTTCTCCCAAGGGATCCAGGCCCCTGGTTTTAGGGCCTACTTAAGGAAAAAGGAATTTTTGGGGGATGGGTGTGGTTGGTGGTTCTCCCCGTCAGAAGTTGCCTGACGGGGCAAGAGAGGAAGGTTTTGAAGGGTGCAGCCTTCCCTCCAATGGATACCCCATACCCTGATCTAGGTTTGGGGGAAAAAAACCTAAGAAATGCTGGACTTACGAGACTGTGAAAATTTTTCTAAACGGAAATTTTATTTGTTTTTTTGTGTTGGGGTGAAATTAAGCCCGTATGCTTTTCTTTTCCCCTTTGGCTGATAATTTGGGGGGAATAAAGGCCAAAGAATTAAAAACTTAAAACGTGAAAACCCTGGGGTTTTTTTCTACCGGTGAGTACAAAACCCAAACAAGTGTGGAGGGGGCGGGGAAAAGTTTCCCCGTGTTATGTCCCCGGGGCAAAAAAAGCTGGGGCCAACTTTCAACTGGAATATGGGGGAGCTGATTTAAGCAACCCGGTTTTAAAACGAAAACCTGCAGCAGCAGCAAACCAAGCGCGAAACAGAAATCCCGGGGAAGCCCTGCAGGGGCAGAGACAAGCCAATACCCGCAAAAGGGGCTCATTTCTGGGAAACCCTGGCAGGAGCAAAACTTCAACCACTGCTGATTCAACAAAAGGCCAGGTTTAACCGGGTTTCCAAAGGGGCCCGGGAAAATCCCGCTCCGCCGTCAAAGTGATGAGGGACATCGGGGGCCCGGGGGACCCTCCCGGGAAGCCCCCGGAAAATGACTGGGGAAGGGTGAATTCGGGGGTTCCTCACCGGTTCGGGGAAAAGTCCCCCCGACCCGGGTGGGGACTAAAACCCCCGGAGCAATTTGGGGGGAGGTGCTGGCCCCTTATTGACTGGGGGGGCCCCAAAAAGGCCCCACTCCCACCTCGGGGCCCTTAAAAGGAAGCTAAGGGGAAAATTTTTCCAAAATTTAAAACCCAGTCCTGGCCCCGTCCCTTTGGGGGTTCTTTTTTGCGGTCCGGGTCAGGGGGGGTACAAACCCGTGGGGATACATTAAGGCCAAACCTCCGAGGTCGCAGCTATTTGACTTTTTTACTTGGGCCAAAAATGGCTTCAGCCTGAGGGTTTGCCCCCCAGCGCAAATGGTTTGGGCGGGTTTTGGTTATGGAGCCCCTTTATGCACTCGGGTTTTTGGCATTTTTTTGGGAAATGCGGGGGGGCGAAAGGGGGAAACCCCAACGGGGGTTTACCTTTGTTTGGGGCTGGGAGGAAAAAAGGTTCCAACCCGCTATGGAGAAAGGGCGCTGGGGGGCCCCCCGGGAAAACCCAAATCCTGTACTTTGGGGGGGCCGGAGAGACTGGGGGGTACAGAAGCCCGGAGCCAAGAACCCCCGGGGGGTCGCGCCAAGGCCAGGGGGGGCCCCAAACCCGGGTGCCAAAAAAAGGGAAAGACCAGAGATTTGTGTGTGGGAGATGTCCGGGGGGGGGCATTTTAGCGGCTTTAGTTTTTCCCCCCCAAAAGGAAGGAGCCCATGGGAAATGCTCTGCAACCCGCCCCAGTTCCCTTTGCACCTCCCCGTGCAGTGCTGGTCCAAACCCAATTGGGAGAACCCCAGATTGTAAACTTACAGTGAATGGCCCCCTGGTCTCAGGATTACTGGGGCTCATTCGGTTTAGTCAACTCATAATTTGGGCCCCGCCCCATATGGTTTTTGGTCCCTGGGAAAAAATTTTGGGGTTTTCCCCGTGGGATCCAGGGGGAAAAAACAAGGTTTACCCAAATGGCCCCGGTTTTAAACTTGGGGACAGGTGGGGGGGACCCTGTCCCCAAAATGGTTTGGGGTGGGGCAGGGTCTATTGAAAGATGTGTTTGGGGGGCCGTGGGTGTCCCTGTTTGGGACCCGTGGCGAAAACCGTCTCTGCCCAAGGGCCCCCCAACCCGGGGCCCGGACCAGGCCGCTGGGGGGGGAAAATAACAATTCCCGAGGGTTTTTTTTTTTCGTCCTGGTGGGGGATAATTTGGGAAAAAGGGGGCTCATCGGGACGGCCCGTCCCCACCCAAGGTTTTTTTGACAAAAATTTTGGGTACCGGCCCCCAAATTCAGGACTTGAACCCCAAAAGGGGGCCCCGGGGAAAAAGGACGGGTTTTCAACGGGGGTAAAACCCCCGGGGTTGGGGGCCGAGAGTCCGGGTTTTCCCCCATTTTTTCCCCGAAACAAAACCCGGGTTTTATCGAGTCACCAAAATCCGGGATGGGTGGGGAAAAGGGGGTTTTTGGGTTCCCGGGCCCTTAGGGGTATGGTCCCCGGATATTGGCCCCCACCCATTTTTGTTTGGGGGGGAATTTTGGGGGGCAGACAAAAACGCTCGAGGGGATACTAAAAGCGTTTCTTTTGGCCCCTGGTGGTTTAAAGGGGGGATTAGGGGTTTCCCGCCCCAAAAAATGTCCCACCTGCCAGGTCCAAACCCCGTTTTTCCAAAATTTTCCCTAGCCCTCTGGGGTTTCCCCACCAAACTTTTAGTTCCCCCTTTTGATAGGAAGCGATGGATCTGGTTTGGGCCTTTTTTAAAGTCAAACGAGAGGTCACCCGTACTTTCCCCGGCATTGTGATTACGCCAACCCAGTTTCCCAGAGGCCTCCCCCTCAGGAAACCCCCCATCCCGGGAATATTGCACGGGGGCTTTTTTTTTGTCTTCTCCCCCACAGGAAAATTCCCCAAAGGGGATCTTAACGGGGCAGGAAAAACCCCTTTTTATGGGCGAAGGGGAATTTAGGGAGCTGTGTAAAGGTGTTTGGGAAAATTTTCCGAGTGCGCCCCTTTTGTCTACCCTCCCAGACGGGGCGGTCTCGTTGATTGGTTTTTAAAAAGACCCTTAAGGGCCATGTGAGGAAAATGGTTTGAGAAGGAAAGGGCGGGATTGGGACTTGCCTCTTTCCATAAAAATGCCCGTTCTCAATTAGAAAAGGGACCCCAGGGCCTCCCAGGGTTTCACCTTTGAGGGTTTTTTTATGGGAACATTAAGGACTCTTTGATGTGGGGCCCAAGGGAAAAATTTGGGGGATTTAGGTTTACCCCCCCTTTGGAGCGTAGTTGGGGGCATTGGCCCAACTGCAGGAGAGGATTTCCCCGGGTTTTATGCCGAATGTCAAGGGCATCTTTTCCAAAACAAAAGAAGAGCAGGCCCCCAGTCTTTTTTTAGGTCCCCAGGGGTAAGGCACTTTAACCCCGGGGGGACAGGGTACTATTTTTGTACCCCACCCTTAAAGCAAATTTCTCGCTAAGTGGCAGGGCCCCTACAGATAGTTTAAAAGGGGGGGGAGGTGAATTATAAGGTCCACCGCCAGGGAAAAAGGGGAAAACCCTTTTTAAATTTTCCCCGTAAAAATTTTATAAAACCCGGAAGGGGGGAGAAGCCTTTCCTAAAGGGTTTTTGCTTGGTGACCAAAACAGAGGCCGACATAGAAAACCCTTAAAAAAAAATTTAGAGAAACCCAATCCCCCCCCAAAAGCAAAAAAATGTTGGAACTGCTGCAAAGGAAAACGGAACCATGTTCAATGTTACCCCTGGGCCCTTTCCCATGTGATAGAGCATGAAAATCCCCCACAGAAACCCCCAAAGTGAGAGTAAACCCGAAGCCCTATAGGGGTCCCCGAGGCCCCCGGGGGGTCTTTTCCCAAAGAGGGGAGAAAAAAGCTAGGGAAATTGGGGCGTTGGATCGGAGGTCCAAAAAGTGGATGGTTTTCCCGCCCCCAATAGTGCTAGTGGGAAAGCCCAAACGGAGAAAGGGGGGATTTTTTGCCCAAAGGGTTATCGCCAAAACTAATGAAGTAACCAAGTGGGTTCCTACCCTATTCCCCCGGGGGATGAATTAAAACGACAGTTAGGGCCCGGGAGGTTTTAAATTTGAAAACTTGACCTTTACCAAGGGGGGTGGGAATCCCCCTCTCAAAGGAAACTAAAGAGAAGGGGCTTTTCTCTAACCCCCTATGGGTTATTTCACTATGTTTAGAATGCCTTTGGGTTGCAGGGGGGCCCCCCCCCACCTTTCAGAGGGGTTGGATCAAAGGGGCTGCGCCCCCCCTAAAAAGATTTCACGGCGCCTACCTAGATGACATTTTTGATCTTTTGTCAATGGGAGAGCCCCTCTCGGGAAAAGTCCGACTTTTGGGTAGGGTGCCTTAAGGGGAAGGGGGGGTTTAAAAGTTTAAAACCCAACAAAAATGTGCCCTAGGGATGGGGGGGAAACCAGATACCCCTTTGGGGCATAGTTTGGGAGAAAAGGGGGGAAAAAAAAGCCCCAAAAAGGGAAAAAAAGTAGAGGGGACCAAGGGGAAGTGGCCCCCCCCCCTCACCCAAAAAAGCAGGGCAGGGCGTTTCTTTTGGGTTTTTTGGGGTACTATAACGGTTTTTTCCCAATTTTTTCAGAAATAGCCCTTTCCCCTTTACTTTTACTTAACCAAAGGGGAACCGGGAAATCAAACGATGAAAAAAAGGTCCCCTGGGGGGCAAAGGGGGGCTTTTTTCCCGGAGCTCAAACAGGCCCCTTTTTTAGGCAAAACCCTTGTTATTTGCCCCCCATTCTTCCCCTGAAATTTTTTGGGCCAAAAAGATGCCTCTGAGGTGGGAAAAAGGGGGGCCCTTTTTGTCCCCAGATAGTAAATTTGGGGTAGCACCCTGTGATCTAACCCCAAATAGGAAATTGTCCCCGGCAGAAACCCGGGAAATTTTGCCATCATTTAGAAAGAAATTTTTGGCCATAAAGTGGGGAATTTTGATTCCCTCCCGGTACTACCCCCGTTGGGGAAGGAAAATTTTAGGGTAGTGTTGACCAATGCCCCACTCTTTTTGGATGCGGGGGAAGAAAGGGGAATAATTTCCCGGGTTACCCGCTGGGTTTTTTGCCCTGCAGGGGTTTTGCGTTCACAGAAAACATAGGCCGGGCAAGCAGAAAGGGGGAAAGGAGTTTTCCATCTCAAGAGGGGCACCGTCTGGTGGCAGACGGGTGCCCAAACCCCCCCGGGTTTTGGGCGAGGGGGGGGGGGTAAAAAGAGAAGGCACAGGGGCCGTTATTTATGGTCCCATACGTGTCACTGAGGTTTCCGATCCGGGGAAATAAAACCTGTTAGCCGTACGGGCAGTATCCCAAAGGTACGACATTTTTTTTTGTTAGTAGGACGCTGGATTTGCAGTCGATCTGGGTCAGGGGGTTTTCTGGAGCAATTTTTAAAAAGCAGGGGGGGGTTTGGGTTGCCCCAGGCATCAAGGGCCTTTGGGTTTTGGGGCCCACTTAAAAAGGGGAAGGGTTTTGGGGGATGGTTTGGTGGGGGTTCTCAGGGCAGAAGTTTTTCCTGAAGGGAAAAAACAGGAAGTTCGAGCTTTCAGCCCTTTCCCTCCCCTGGGTACCACTTTCCCTGAAACAAATTTTTGGAAAAAAAACCTAAGAAAAATCCCGGACTTTCAGAGACTGGAGTTTTCTACAAAGGGCTTGGTTTTTTGTTTTTATGTTTGGGGTGAAGTTTAAAACCCGTATGCTTTTTTTTTCCTTGGGTGTATAATTTTGGGGCTGATTAAAGGCCAAGAGACTTAAAAAAAGTTTCCCCTTTGAACCGTGTTTTTTGCTAAACCGGTGAGCTACATTTCCCCAAAACCTAAATTTTAGGTAAAAGGGAGGGAAAAGCTTTTAAAGTAAAAATTTTTTTTAATGTTTTAAACAAAATGGCTCCCTTTGTATTTTTTATAATCGCGGGGTTAATCCCCAAAAAAAGGGGCCCCCGTCAAAAATTACAAAACCCCCGTTTTCAACATTCCCGAAGCTTTTTAGGAGTGGGTTTAAAGATAAAGGGCGTGCCAATAGACCCTCACAGCCAGCTTTCAGGGATGCCCTTTTTTATCTACTATTTGCAAAAGGGGAAAAAAAACCACCATTTTGTGAATAAAACAGGAAGACTTTATAGCAGCAAGGCATGTTGTGAGTTTTTTTCTCGGTGCACCTTTTTTATTTTTAAGAAATTTAAACCCCCCACAAGACAAAAACCCTTTGAGGCACTTTTTTTACATAGGCTCGGGGGATGTGTCATCATCCCTGCCCCCAGTGGGGCCCAGGAATGTCTATGAGCTTTACCCTGCCCCACAGTGCCAGGTAAACAGCTTATTTCGACTGTGCTGGATAATCTCGAGGTCCAAATTGACATTCAGTAAAACAAACATCAGTTTCTGACGGGTAAAAGGTTTTTTCAGAAATTTAAAAAAACCCTCGCCCTTATAAAGAAAAACTTTTACACAAAAAAAAGAAACAACTCTAGCGTTAGCAGTGACAAGTCATATGTAACAGTCCTAGAAACACAGTTGTACAAAACAAACCCCCCCGGGCTTTGTAATGCTGTTTACGGTTTCATAGAATAGTAATTGAAGCAGAGTGTTTGTTTTATTGGGGACACAGCCCCTTTTGGGTATAACCCCTTGCCCTGGGAGGAAAAACAAAAGGGATAACCCCAAAAACGTGTGGTTTTGCTGGAGGGGACTCATCTTTCCCAAGATGTAAGCTACTTATTGTAAAAACCCAAAGCAAAAAGATAAAACCCAGAAATTCCAAAAAAGAGAAGTCAAAAGAAAATCGAATAAAACAACAAAAAGAGGGAGAGATGGGATGTCCAAAAGCAGCCCCTCTCAAACAGAGGGCTGCAAAGGGTACCAGAGGGTACCTGCGTCCTCAGTTGTGTGAACAGAAAGATACCCCAAACAAAAATACACCAAAAATGATGCAACTGTGGAACGTAAGAGGGGCCTCAAGGGTACAAAAGTGTCCCTGCAGCCCGCAGGATTAACGACTACCCAGGATGAAAAACATGAAAAATAACCCCGGGCAAAAACAACGCCCTTTTTGGGGACTGCAAAAACAAAATTTCCCTGCACCCCCTTGGGGAAAGGGGGAAGAAAACCCCCAGAAGTAGGCGAAGCTGTGTGAAAATACGTCTTCGGTATATCCCTTCCTTATCAATGCACCTTCCAAAGTGGGGTTTCCGGAATCCAAATGGAAACCACAGAGGTGGTAATTGGGGACGGGTGACCGGCACATAATATGGAACAGACAGTGGCTCTCTGGCTTTCTGACGCCCTCAGTGGGGATTACCGTCAATGTGGCAACTACAGTGGAAAAACTACTCCTGAAAGAGAAAAGAAATAGATAAAACTAGAATTAAAAAATGTAGAAGACCTGCAGAGCAGCGTCTGCCCCTAAACACAAGAAAATGGAGAAACCGGCTCATGGGAGGGATTAGCCCATTTTGCGGACCCAACCTTTGGTTTTCGTCTAATGTCGGCGCCGGGAAAAGGGCCCCTATACCGGGGTGTTGTGTCCCCGATTGATATTGACAGAAATATGGTTTTACATAGTGTTACCCTGTTTGTAAATGTTAATAAGTGATACATATTTTAAATTAATTTTAAGTGTAGCTTTGTCAATGTTGTAACTGAAAAAACTTTTTCAATTTCAATAACGGCCAGTTTTTATAATTAATGGGTAATTGGCATAGTTCTGAAAACTAGAATCTGTATAACTCCAAAAAAAAACTAAGGGCTTTCAATAGGAGGTTAAAGTGTTCCCATGTCAGAAAACCCTGGAAATACCGTTAGGAAGCCAAAATATTGAAAGTACAGTTTTTTCGTCTGAAAGGGAAACTTCCATAAACTGAATGGGGGGTAAGCAAAAGGCATTCTGAATAATTTTTTTGGGGAGTCCATTCTCATAACAAGAACAAGTCCCAGGTGGACCCCCTATCAGACTTTTGGGAAAACCTGACATACAATAAATGTATGGGAATACCCCTTGAAAGGAAGCCAGAATTTTTATCATAAAATGGAATGCCTTTGTAAGAAAATTTAAAAGATTTTAAAATTTAAAAACTATAGCCCCCGATTCCTTAAAGAAAGACAATTTTAAAATTTTTAAATCTAAAAGCCATAGGTTGATGTAGGTCCATACGGTGTAGGCATAGGGCCCTTTTTTTTTTTTTGAGTTTGGGGTTCTCTGAATATATATACCCCTGGAGATAGCAAAAGGGAAGCTGATTTTTTTTAAAGATCGGTTTGGACCGGTTTCGGACCCAAACCGCGCAAACAATGGCAGTTTGATCTACATTACTTAAAATGTAAAATAGCATGGGGTTCAGACATCTGATCCGTTTCTTTTTTAAATACGTTTTGGATCTTTAAAAGGAATGACATATCAATTCGATCCGTTTTTAGCAGCAACCCCTATTTTAAAACTAAAGTTGTTTTTCGCTGCACAAAAACGCATCCAAACACGCACCAATTTGGCTGCCTTTTGGGGATGCGTTTTACCAGGTTTTTCATCCTTTTTTTTGGTTGAAAAAGGGCTGTAAACATATCCTTACCTGTTTGTTCAGCAATGGAATGTTCAAGAGGAACAACTATGCCGTCACAAAGATGTTGCGGTCTGTGAGGGGGCCTACCAGTGCTGGCACTGAAGTCTAGACATACATGCAAGAATAAGAAAATCACTTCAGTTACACAAAATTGAAATAAATATTTAATAGCCATGTCACAATTACTTTCAGTAATTTACAGGAAAACACATTTGTACAAACATAATTATTAAATTCAAACGACCAGTCAATCGTCAATGACAAAGTAAAAGGTACATGCTACAATAATTTTTCTAGACATAAAGGCTAAGTGTGCAGCATAGGGGAATATTGATCCATATCCACTTTCTTAAATATTTTCATCAGAGAAGTTCTCATACAGATAGAATGTGGTAGAAGTAGCAATAATGTCATGAAACAAAGCAGATTATTAAACATTTCATATCTGTCATTGTATACACTGTAGATTTAAGGGATGGACTTCATGTCAGAAATGTGTGTGTGTAGCCATGACAAGACAGACTACCCAACAAGGCCCCCAGCATATTATCATTTTTCTTCAATTTGAACCCCGTTTAGCTGGTTTGTGATACACCTTTTGTGGGGTAGTAGATTTCTTTTTGGGTGCCACCTCGGGAAAAACCCAAGCTCAGTGCCAGCTTGGCATACTATCACAACAAAAAATAAATGTTAAAATGTGGCTAAAATGTCAGTGTACATATTAGTATTAGAAATGCAAAGCCTAATTTGTTTAATGCTACTTTCACCCCCTTTTTTTTCAAGCGTTCTTTCCCAAAACTTTTTTTTAGGACACTAAAGTTACAGGGCTGGTAGCGGGAAAACCCAAAGCTCCAACTCCTACTCCTCAATTTCCCTAACACCGACCCCAACTCCCGACTACCACTGCCTCATACATGGCTCATGTTTAAGTGATAACTTTTCTCGTAAAATGGTAACATCAGGCTTTTTATCATTTTTGTACAATAATCAAGCTATTTAGGTAGAACATACAGTGACAAGCAAAAAGGAAAAAATGTTTTGATCTTGTGATTTTTAGCTCCTAACCCCCATCCACTACACTTTGAATGGAACACAATCATTTTTTTAACATCATCTTGTACTTTTACATATTAGACTTGCAAGTATTTGCATCGCTTTGTTCTGTGATTTCTTTTATGTTACTGTATTGTTAGTTTTTTTCTCTAAAACCAAAATAATTTTAATTTTTTTTTAAATTTTTTTTGTTTTATTTGGTAAATCCACCTTTTGGGTTTAACACTGCCTGAATCATTTTTGGCCCCCGGGTCAGATTCAAGATTTTTTTTAAAAACTGATCCCCGGGCCTTCTACACATTCCCAAGTTGGGCAGACGGACTTGGATACGAATAGCTTTTTCCCCCACCACCCATAATGTTCGATTTGGTTGAGGTATTTTATGGGAGGCCAATACAGAACTTACTTCATTGTCCTGAAAACCCTTCTTTCCCAAACCTTTAATATGTTTAGGGCGTTGTCCCCTAGGACACAGTTGTCCCTTTTCCCACCAATATACTCGAGTGTATGAATTTAAATACTTGTGGACACTCCCCATTAGTCAGCATTGAGATCAACATCGTCCCGGGCAATACCCACTTTGGCTGTAAAACATATCATCAGGATTCCTCTACTGAACCTGACAGTTTCTGCAATTTCTCAATCCGTTCGCCTCCTTTTCCCCTTTTTCTTGACCCCTTTTTCCCCCCTCGAGCCCCGGGCTATTTATTTTCTCTATCGTTAAAACACCCCCTTTCCCAAACTTTATTTTTTTGTAATTTTTTCAAACTCGAACCAATGTTTTTTATGACAAAATTGAAATTGAGGGGTTCTTTACCTTTTTTTGAGCCCCAAACAGATTGTGAATGCACGTTGCATGGGCTTTCATGGCGCTGGATCTACTTTTTCGAACAACAAGCCTCCTTAGGTGTGTCTGCCGCGTTAGAGCTGATAGATTGTGTGAACCCACTTCTTTTAAATCTAGTATTTTGCCTGGACTCCCCCTTTTGGTTTTTAATGGAGGATGGACTTTTATTTCATATTCTTCCAGCGTCAAGGGCCTCACAAAAAAGAATTCGGGAATTTTTTGGCCCAGGGCCGGGACGATGGCTGGATTACTGTTTTCATTTCTTGGGAAATTTTCTTGTGGGGCTAGAACCCTACCTTTCATTGGAATCGCAAAAACACATGAGCTTTAGGGGATTAAGAACGTTTTTAATTGTATAACAAAAAAAAAAGATTGTTCCACCCCCAGGGAAAAAAAAAAAAAAAAAGTAACAAGCAGTTCATGACAAAATCTCATAACTAACAATGCCAAAATGTAGGTCAAAAGTTATGATGAGATCGTAAGATGATTTCATAAAAGATGGGGGCTATTTTAAGCTGGTGGATTTTGAGATAGGAGCCCGAAAAACAAAAGTTCAAAAAATTGTTACCCTTTTGCTTTAGTGTAAAATTTTTTTATTTAAAACGACTTTAGACAAAAAAAAAAAAAATTGTAAATATCAAAACGGAGTAATTGGGAAAAAAAATTTTTCCCAAAAAAAACTTTCTTAAAACAATTTTTTTGGGCCTATGAAAATTTTTTTTGGAAAAAATTGCCCTCCATCGATCCTAATTCATAGTTACATAAAACTGATTATTATTTCCAGGTAGAGAACGGCCCCCCGACTAATTTGGTTTGTGGCAAAGCGGTGACCCAAATTGCAACATCTTAACAAATTTTAGGGGATAAACGAAATTGCCTCAGCCACGTCGTTTTTATGAACGGTTGAACTTCTACTTTTTGGAAGCAAGGAAAAATTTTTGCTGAAAACTGGGGAATTGTTTGCTATGGGCGGAACCATTTGACTGCAGTAATGCTTTGCCCCTCCTGTACCAAATACTTCTCAAAAATTTAAAACCCCTTTTTTATGAGGCTGAAGGTATGGGGAATAGCACTGGGAAACCCCAAATTCCCCCCGCTCTTGGGACTGCATTGAATTAACAACTTATTCATATTTTGGGGAACCCGAGTTGTCCATTTATTACATGACTCCAAAAAAATGGGCACCCCCACTCCGATCCACAGCCCCCAGTTATTTAAGAAACGACATTAAATCTATCCCCAGGATTGGGATTAAAAAAACCCGTACATGACCCCCCTTGCTGAGGCAGAAAATGTGACAGAATGCGTTTTTTAAGCTGTTCCCCTTTATTCTGTAAGATGCAGACGTTTTAGAGTATTTAATGCTCAAATCTGTAGCTCTCAGCCAGAAAAAAGTCATGAAAAGTCATGAAAAGATTCCATTTAATTCATGACCCACCCACCTGAGACTATGAATTACTAGCAGGTGGGCAGGGCTGACACCTGCTCATGAATAAGCTGGACTCCGGCTGAAAACTGCCATATTTAAGCGTTAAATACCCTGAAACTACTGCTCCTTACAGAATAAGGGACACAGCGCTGGAAACAGCAGGTCTGACACTAGCTTGTGCTGTCCTCAGAAAGGGGGGCATAATCTACGTGACAGGTTGTCTTTAAATGTCTGATCATTGATGGTCTTACTACTGGAACCCATGATTTCTGCTCATTACATGATCACAGTAAGGAGGCTCAATAAAGTGCCAATGGCTCAGAAAAATTAAAAGCTGCAGGACTGATAAAGATATCATCCAAGCCAAGGTATCATCATCAGTCCCATAACCTTGAATGAAGTGCTGTGCATGCTTGACTACCACTTCACTTAAACACCTCCTCATGGCCATCCTGCAGTGACAATGGGTGACTACTGCTGACCTCAGCAATAAGAAATTTTCCTCTATCCTCTGGATAAGTGATAAATGTAGATTTTGGGAATATCCTCTTAAGAATTTAATATACATATCTATAGGGACTGTCCCAGAGAAAGGTATCTAATTCAGTAATATTAGTAGAAAATAAACAGACTGTACACATAGAAAACACATTTATCAGAGGTAGTGAAAGAAAAAACTGAGGTGGTATTTGTGTCATGTGAACTTCTAACAATTAAAGGGGTTGTTTGGTCTTAGGTTAAGTGTTAAAGTATAATGCAATATTTAATATATTTTTATGAAGCTCTTAAGATATTAAAATCTCAAATTTTCAAGTACATCCAGAGCCTGAAAATCTGTATAGACCCTATCCTAGCCCTGTATACACTGTCACTTAACACATTAGTTGAAAATTCTAAGATCAAATCAAACAGTGGCCAGGGTGCCATAAACATTAACCAGTTCCTGTCTGGGCTGGTTACACCCCTTCCTGACCAGGACCATTTCCCTTTTCCTTGGTACAGGAGGGTTTGAATGCTATATTGCTTTCTCGCACTGGGTTATTCCACCAATTGTTTTCGCTTTAGGCTTTATTTTTATGTCATTTTTACATTAAATTTTTGTTGTTTTTTTTACAATATGAGGGAACATAGTAGAAATAAAATAGTCCGTTTTCACACTAATTTATTCATTTAACAGCAAAATTGGTGTTAAAATAAGTTTTGTAATTGTGTCACTTTTCCATCACAGACATTCATATACAGTATAGGCAATATAGAGTTTTAGGGTTGTGGGTGGAATGGCTAAGGCCCCGTTCACACGGCTTATTCACGCCGGATTTGCGAGCCGGATTGCGCTCGCAATTCCGGCTTGAATAAGGGGCGGGGCGCGCCCGCCGGGCCCCATAGACTTCCATTATCCACGGCGCGTATTGCGCCTGGATAATGTGCATGTCACTTTCTCCCCACCCGGCGGATTCGCCGAGCTAGTAGGAGCGACGGAATCCACTGTTCTCTATGAGAACAGTGGATTACCGTAATTACTCCGACGGATTGGCGCCGTACTGCAGCGCAAATCCGGCGCGGAGTACGGCGCCAATCCGCGGGGAAATAAGCCCTGTGAACACGGCCTAAAAGTTATTTCATGCCAATATCATTGGGGGACACAGCACCCTGGGTATAGGCCCTTGTACTAGGAGGCTGACAATAGGCAGACCCAAACGTGTTGGGACCACCCAGATGGACTACATCCCTCCAGTGGACACCAGGCTTATTAGTTTTTATCAGTCTGCTGAGTTTATTTTTTGTCTTCTTTCAGGTGGTGATCGAGCCCTTGGGGGTGATAGAGCCTCTGGCTCTCATCTATCAGGGGGATCGTCAACGTGTGTTTTCAACGTGACGCTGATCCCCCCCGAGGGCGTCATGAAACCAGTCAGTTCTTCAGCTGGCCGAGCTTCTTTGCGCTGGTCACCCATCCCCACTTGCAGTCTCTATGGTCTCTTTTTGTATCCCAATAGTCCCACCAGGATAGGGCAGGGCCTTCAGAAACTTGGGCTTGTGTTGGAGGCGGAGCATAATCACCATTTTTCAGCGTTCTCCAGGCTGCTGCTTGCTACATGTCTACTGGCTTTCGTGGAGGACACAGAACTTTGGGGTGTTAAGTTATCCTTCTTTGGGCCATTTATCCCTGACCGTGTAGAAAGCAGTGGCGACCTATTTTGCCTGTGCCCACTGCCACAAGAAATTTTCTTGCGGCCAGCCCAGTGCCCTTTGCATAGCTCAGCCAAGCGCCATGGGTCCCGACCTCATCTGTCAGGAGTCAGTGGTCCCGGAATGGGCTAGGTCTCTCTCACTAGCAGTGGTTGACCTGCCCAGATTGTCCCAGGTTATGGTTTCCGTCATAGAGCGTATTCCGTCTCTGCGTGCTGCTAGCCTAGCACCTCCCAGGGATCTGCACCCGGTGCATCCCATAAGGGTGGTCCGCGTAAGAGGGTGAGAGTTCTCTTTCCTCGTTATCACTTGAGCTCTCTCCAGAAAGACAGTGGATGGAGATAGAAGCTCCATGCCTGGATACGGCTTCTTCTGGGGATTCCTATGATTCTGAGCCAGACAGAGTTGATGGAAGGGCAGCGGCAGTTCAAGCTGTTATCTGGGCTGATAGAGACTCCCTTCACTTTAAGGGGCCGTTCACACGGCTTATTCTGAGACTGATTGGAGCCGTACTGCGCGCTGTATTTGCGCTTCAGTACGGCTGGAATCCGTCCCAGTCATTATGGTAATCCACAATTCTCATAGAGAACTGTGGATTCCGTCTCTTCTCCCTGCTCGGCGAATACGCCGAGGGGGGAGAAAATGACATGCACATTATTTACGGCGTGTACGCGCCGTGAATAATGAGTGTCTATGGGGCCAGAGAGCTGCTGGCCCCCTGCCCCGCCCCCGCTACACGGCAGCCGGCGTAATTGTGGGGCGAAATCCGTCCCCGCAATTACGTCGGCAATAAGCAGTGTGAACCTTGCCTAAAGATGAGGACGTCTCAGCCTCCCAGGAGGAGGTTTCATTTAAACGCTGCAGTCTGCTGCGTTTGGTTTTCCCTACCCATCTGGTGTTTGAGGAACTAGTTGCCAGGGAGTGGAAACATCCTGACAGACGTTTGTTCCCTAACAGGTGGCTTAATACCCTTTGTCCTTTTTCGGAGGAATCAGGGACAAAGTAGTCTGGGTCGCAAAGTCCACAGCTATCCCGTGTCGGATGCTGCAGCCCTCAGCAACAGCATGGATAAGCATCTGGATGGGTTTTGTAAAGACGCTTTTGAGGTGGACCTGCGGCCAAGCATTTGCATCCTCTTGGATCAGCAAGGCCTGCACGGTCTGGCCCACAGCAAGGACTATCAGCTTGAGCCTCTACAGAGGAGCTGCACTTCCCAGTTCATGGGTGCCGCAAAATTTCTGTTCGAGGCTTCTCTCGAGTCAGCCCGTTTAGCGGCTAGAGCGTCAGCCAACATAGTGGCCGCTCACCGCTCTTTGTGCATAAAATCTTGGTGGGCTGATACAGCCTTCAAGGAATTGCACTTACTTTTCTCTGGCGGCAAGCTTTTTAGATAATTTTAGAGAACCACAGAGGGTTGCAGTGTTTTCCTCCCTCAAATCAGCCAGTGCAGCATCGCCCATGTAAGAAACACAATTTCAGTCCATTTGAGGCTTTTGCTATAGGCCAGCGGCTTCACCGCTCAATGGGAGCCAAACGGTCCTTAGCCAGGCCAGCGCCATCCTGTCGGTCTTGCAAGTCTCCAGAGGTCTTTACGCCAAGTCGCTCTTGGTCTGAAGGTTTGCCCTCATCCGAGAATTTGTCTTGGGTGGGGAGCCGTCTCCTTCAGTATCATCGGATTTGGCAGGCTCAGGTCGATGTCGCCTGGGTTCGCGAAGTCGTCATGTCAGGATACAGGATTCACTTCATAGCCATTCCCCTAACACAATTTTTTCTTTCTGCTCTGCCCACCTCCGTGTTCCTTCAGGCAATCCAAGCCCTCCTCCTCCAAGGGTTAGTCATGCCGGTCCCAAGTCCAAGCATTTCCAAGGTTTTTAGTCAAACCTTTCTATGGTCTCATAAAAAGAAGACGGCTCAGTAAGGCTGGTGTTGGACCTCAAACGGTATGTGCAAGTTACTGGATTCCACATGGACTTTCTCCGGTTGGTGGTGGCCTCTCTGGAGCAGAGCGAATTTCTCTCCGCTATATATATCCGGGATGCTCACCTGCACGTCCCAATTGCTTAGGCCCAACAAAGGTTCCTGCGTTTTGCAGTAGTTTCATTTCAGAGCTCTGCTGTTTAGGCCTTGTGACCGCACTAAGGGTCTCACAAAGGTCCTGGCACCCAGGGTGTTGATCCTTCAAATCAGGGGGTTACCATTATTCCCTACCTGGATGACCTTCCAGTGAAGGCGGCATCACGATATGCCTGCCTGGACAGCATAGAAAACGATAATACCCTAGATACCTTGTGGCACTTCGGTTGGGGTAGTCAACTTCAACAAGTCCTGTCTGACCCAGTCTCAGAAAACGGAATTTCTGGGGATGAGTCTCAATATTCGGGTGGCCAGTGTTCCTCCCGCCAGGGAAGGTTCAGCACTTACAGCAAGGCATTTCTCTACTTCAGAAATGCACCCCATATACTCTTCGCATTTGCATGGGGGTTCTCAGCAGGTTGGTGGCTGCCTTTGAGGCCATGCCCTTCGCACAGTTTCACTCTCGCCTCCTGCAGCGGCTATCCTGTCTCATTGGGGTGGATCTTCAGTGTCCCTGGACAGAGCGATTCTCCTCGCACCCCAGGTCCGAGCCGACCTTGGCTGGTGGCTGGTTTACCCTGCGTTCCATCAGGAAAAGTCTTTTCAGTCCCCGCAACAGATCCCCTGGCCCTCACGGTAGACATGCTGGTTCTACCATGGAGTTTGCTCTGATTTACCAGCCATTCTTGTCACCCCAGATTAGCCCCGCAGGTCCTGGTAAGTGGATCTTGTGGTCTTGTTGGCAGACACTCCTTTCTCGAGGTCTGCTGTTTCAACCCACTTTACCGCAACTGCGTTTGATGGCGTGGCTGTTGAATCCACAATATTAAAGTCTGCTGGCTTGTTGGATTCTGTCATCCAGACCATGATTCAAGCATGCAAGCCTCAATCCACCCGGATTTATTACCGTACCTGGAAGGCCTTTTTTGTCTGAGTTGATTACCAGGGATTTCACCCCTTGAGATGCTCTACTCCAAGGGTGCTTTCTTTTCTTACTGCATAAGGACAAGATTGTCCTACGCCCCATTTCTTCCTAAGTTTCTTTCATATTTTCATATCAATGAGGACATAGTGCTGCCCTCTTTTTGCCCCTCTCCTTCTCATCCTTGAGAGCAGTCCATATGTTGTTTAGATATTGCCAGGGCTGTACAGATCTACCGCTCTGCTACTGAACCCTCTAGGCTCTCCAAGGCCCTCTTTGTCATTCCAGAGGGTTCACAAAAGGGCCTGGTGGCCTCTAAGGCCACCATTGACAGCTGGATCCGATCTGCGATCTCTGAAGCCTATCGGTCTAGGGGTGAACCCCTTCCTTTTCGGGTCACCTTCTATTCCACGCAAGCAGTTGGTGCCTCCTGGGCGGATCAGTATCAAGCTTCACCTTTACAGTTTGCAAAGCTGCCACCTGGGCTTCGGTCCATACTTTTGCTTTAGTTCTACCAAATCCATACCTTGGCTAAAGCAAGCCTCTGCCGTAAGGTACTTATGGCGAGCACTGCTGATTAATTTTTTAGTTGTGACATTTTTGTCGCCCACCTTCTTGGACTGCTTTTGGACATCCCAAGGTGCTTTGTCCCCCAATGATATTAGCGAGAAATTTAGATTTTTCTACTTACCGTAAAATCTTTTTCTCGTCCAATTCATTGGGGACACAGATCCCTCCCTCTTTTTATCATTATCTTTTTCCAATTCCCATTTGACGTTGGAATTGGACTATGGTTTAACTTCTCTGGAAGGAGGGATATAGTGCATCTAGGTGGGCCCAACGCATTTGGTCCACCTAGTGTCAGCCTCCTAGGGCAAGGGCCTATACCCAAGGTGCTGTGTCCCCCAATTAATCGGACGAGTAAAGGATTTTACGGTAAGTACAAAAATCCAAATATATACACATCAGTTAGTTTTGATGCTGCCTTAGGCATATAATACTGAATGAATTTCTAATATGTAATAATACAGTCTAGTAACCCAGTAACACACACATTCATCCAAGTAACGGTGAAGAAACTGTGTGCTTATTTCCACGTCACAAGACAACATTTTGGCTCTTTCACAGAGCCTTTTCAAGTAATTTTCAATTATTTTATTTTTATATATTGTGCTCCCCATAATGTCAGAAAAAGAACTGTTGAGGGCATTTTTAGAAAAGGTTTTTTTTCTCTCCGATTTCCCATGTAACTGGAGCTGTTACATTAGTCCCACTTACAGGGGAAATACAGGGAAAATCCACCGCCAGTACTAACTTCAGAGCTGATCTGCTGTTAAAACCAAAAATCGGGACGGTAATAATTCTTTCCTGCCTTTTCAGTGGAGAGGCAGCTAACACTGACAATCGATTCTCCACTCCACAATTAGTGTGCAGCTGTGCACTTTGCACAGACGTTGCACAACGTCCAAGCACAGCTAAACAGCCACTGCCCGGATGGTTATAGGAACTAGGCAGTTGGCAACAGGTTAAAAAATGGTTATGTTCTGCACGATCTAACAGAAAAATGAAACGGTGTGACCAACCCCTTTAAGCTTTAATATCATTAATTATCTTTAAAAAACTTAAAGTAAAGTACAGGTATCTAATAATAATACGTATATGAAAAGAAGAAAGTCTGGAACGGCTTTTTTCTTTTCATATACGTACTATCAGTATGCATTGCTTTGGGAACTGAGCACCACTACCTGCACCTGTATGCGGAGTGAATTGTGTCCCCAGGTGCCGATCCTCAGGATTTGTATCTAATAATAAAGTCAGAAGGTAGACAATGTGTACTTACATCATTATCCATGTATTTAAAAAGAGGAGAGTTGCAAACTTCATACACCTGGTCCTGGTCTTGCTGATCAAATGCTTCTAGTAGCTGTTCTAGTGCAGTACAGTCCTCGCTACCACTGAAACCTGGAATACTATAAAAAAAAATTTTTTTAAATCAAATAAATTACATGTATAAATCCCAATGTACCATGTGTATACAGCAGGATATTCCTACGAAACATAATGATAGCATATTAATAGAATATGCCATTAATGTGTAATAGGAGAGGAGGTTGTTTGGTTGTACTTGGAACTCCCATTGAAATTAATTTTAGGGTTCCATTCAAAACAGAGAGGTTGAGGGGAGAGTTCTTGAGATAGATGTGGAACCCACTTCTGGGACCCGCACCTGTCATACATTGATGACATATACTATTAATATGCCATAAACGTGTGAGGTGGGAATACCACTTTAATGTTACATGCAATCAATGAGGGAATTTCGTAGCAAGTGACTGTATCAAATGCAGTATATAACTTCAATGTATGTAAGTAAAATTGTCACTTATCTAGCCACATACATCAGAGTACTATGAGACATAACACACAAGTCTATTGTAATAAATATTAACATTCATTTAATCTGCTTAACACTGGCTTCAACAGGTGCAGGATCATTGTAGTGACCTAAAGAAACAATTCTAGGATGACACACTACACAATTATTTGGTATGGTGCTGAAAGACAAAAGGAGAAAATAACAGTGCACACCCCATGCCTGAAGAAGTTTATCAGGAGAACGCACGAAGCGTGTAGCTCTATCAACCTTTGATTTTTATTCCTGTATACATGTGGTGCCAATAAAATTGGATTTTTGTACTTACCGTAAAATCCTTTTCTCGTCCCATTCATTGGTGGACACAGCACCTTGGGTATAGGCCCTTGCCCTAGGAGGCGGACACTAGGCGGACCAAACGCGTTGGGCCCTCCCCGGTGGCCTATATCCCTCCTGCTGACATCAGGCTGATCAGTTGGTACAAAAGCCGCCGAGAGGAAAAACAAAAGAGCACACCGATTCCATGGAGAAACAAAGAGGGCGGGACCTGTGTCCCCCAATGAATCGGACAAGAAAAGGATTTTACGGTAAGTACAAAAATAAGATTTTGTCGCCAATATCATTGGGGGACCCAGCACCTTGGGATGTCTAAGAGCAGTCCCAGAGGGTGGGAGACAAAAGAGGTAACAACCAAAAAATTCATCAGCAGTGATGAACATTAGCACACTGCCGCCTGAAGCAGCTTACGGCTGAGGCTTGCGTCAGCCGAGGCCAAGGTATGGATTTGGTAGAACTTAGAAAACGTATGGACCGAAGCCCAGGTGGCAACTTTGCAAACCTGTAAAGCTGAAACCTGATGCCGAACCACCCAGGAGGCACCAACCGCTCGTGTGGAGTGAGCCGTGACCCGAAACGGAGGAGGTTCCCCCCTAGACGGATAGGCTTCCAAAATCACAGACCGGATCCTAAGAGGCCACCAGGTCCCTGCGTGGGACCTCCAGAATGACAGAGGGCTTCAGAGCGCCTAAAGGATTCTGTAAGAGAGTGGTAGATCTGAACGGCCCTGACCACATCTAAACAATGAAAAGCTCGCTCTCGAGGATGAGACAAAAAGAGGGCAGAACTATGTCCTCATTGATATGAAACGATGACACCCTCTTAGGAAGAAACGAAGGAAGAGGATGCAAAACAACCTTGTCCTTATGTAGAACCATGAAAAGGGACTTGCATGATAAAGCCGCTAGTTCAGACACTCGGCGGATAGAGGTAATGGCCACCAGGAAGGCCGTCTTCCATGAAAGCATATGTAGGGAAGCTTCCCGTAATGGCTCAAAAGGTAAAGACTGCATGGCCTTCAAAACAAGATTTAAATCCCAAGGCTCGACAGGTCTACGACCAAGAGGGACGGAATGCGCGACCCCCTGCAAAAAGGTTTTAACCTGTGAGCGGGAAGCCAGCCTGCGCTGAAGCAAAACTGAGAGAGCAGAAATCTGACCTCTCAAGGAGGACAGGCCGAGCCCGAGCTCCAGGCCTGAATGTAGAAAAGACAGCACCCTTTGAGTGGAGCATACCAAGGGGTGAACTTTCCAGGCCTCGGCCCAGGTGAAAAAGGCCTTCCAGGTATGGTAATAGATCTGGGCGGACTGAGGCTTGCGTGCCCAAATCATAGTCTGACAAACCCCGAGATTTTAATATTGCAGTTTCAACAGCCACGCCGTCAAACGCAGCCCTGCGAGAGAAGATCTGGACGCAACGGAAGGGGCCAAGGAGCGTCTGTCAATAGGGCGACGAGATCCGCGTACCAGGACCTGCGGGGCCAATCTGAAGAGATGAGAATAGTGGGTAACTTCTCGGACGTGAGGAGCTTGAGCACTCAAGGAAGAAGAGGCCAAGAAGGAAACAGGTAGATCAGAGCGAACTGACTCCAAGGTAGGACCAGCGCATCCACTGCTAGGGCCAGGGGATCCCTGGCCCTAGACATGTACCTCAGGAGTTGGTGATTGAGGCGAGACGTAAACAGATCGACGTCTGGCGTCCCCCACTTCTGGCAAAGGAGGCAAAAAACCTCCGGCAGAAAAGCCCATTCCTTGTAAACAACCGTCGCTCGACTGAGATGGTCAGCCAACCAGTTCTCCACCCCTGGAATGAAAACCGGCGACAACGTCGGTACTGACCGCTGTGCCCAGCGAAGAATCCTCGCAGCTTCTCGAAAACCTGCCTGGCTTCTGGTGCCACCCTGATGATTTAGGTAGGCCGCTGCCGTGGTGTTGTAAGACTGGATCCACACTGGGTGGCCTCGAATAAGAGGGGACCAATGTGAGAGCGCTAGGAAATTGGCCCAGAGCTCCAGAACATTGATCTGAAGACCGGATTCCCTCGGGACCAGTGACCCTGCGTCATCCGGGAGCCAAATACTGCGCCCCAACCCGATGCACTGGTGTCTGTGGTGATGATCAGCCATTGCGGGGACAGAAACGATTAGCCACCAGCCCAGGTCAGCTTGCACCCAGGGTGGCAGACAAACCGTTGTGTTCAGGGTCATTGGAGACCCTTCCCACCGCAACAGGATCTCCCGCTGCAGAAGGCAAGAATGAAACTGCACAAAGGCCACAGCCTCGAAGGTAGCCACCATCCTTCCGAGAACCCGCATGCAAGTGTGAAAGATATATGGGGTGTGATTCAGAAGTAGAGAAACGTCTGACTGCAGCTGCTGGATCTTCCCTTGTGGAAGAAATACTCTGGCCACCTGAGTGTCGAGAATCATCCCCAGAAACTCCATCCTCTCTGATGGGATCAGGCATGACTTGTCTAAATCGACTATCCACCCGAAGTACACCGATGTGTCTAGGGTGATCCTGATGATGTCCAGACAGGCACAACAAGAAGGAGCCTACACTAAAAAGTCGTCTAGATACAGGATAACGGTCATTCTTCGCATCTGGGGCGCCAGGACCTTTGTGAAGACCCCTGGTGCAGTTGCAAGGCCGAACGGCCAGAGCCCTGAACTGAAAATGCCGCGATCCTACTGCGAAACGCAGAAACCACTGGTGAGCCTTGGAAATAGGGACGTGCAGATAAGCGTCCTTGAGGTCTATGGCGGCCAGAAATAAGCGCTGCTCCAGAGAGGCTATCACCGACCAGAGCGACTCCATGCGGAAACCAGGAACTTGCACAAACCGGTTGAGCTCCAACACCGGCCTCACTGAGCCGTCCTTTTTGGGGACCATAAAAACGTTTGAGTAAAAACCCAAAAAACCCTCGGCCTCGGGGACCAGCGAAATCACTCCTTGAAGGAGGAGGGAGCGGACTGCCAGAAAAAAAGCTGACGCCAGGGAAGCGGGCAGGGAAGAAAGAAGGAACCGTGTTGGAGGAGATGAACTGAAGTGAATCCTGTATCCTGAAGTGACGATCTCGCAAACCCAGGCATCGTCGACCTGTACCTGCCAGATCTCCTGGAACTGGAGGAGACGACCCCCCACCCGAGACAAATTTTCAGGTGGGGGCAAGCCCTCAAATCAAGAGCGACTTGGTGTAGGAACCTTTGGGAGTTCTGCGAGACTGCCAGGATGAAACTGGTCTGGCTGAGGGGCGCTTAAGCCCCGAGGAACGGTGGACTTTCCCTGCGGCCGGCCTATAGGAAAAGCTCCGAAAGGGTTGAAAATGGGCGTGCTTTTTAAGCAAATGACGCTGTGCTGGCTGGCTCTGAGGGAGGAGCATGCTACGACCCCCCGTGCCAGCTACCAAGACCGGGGAAAAGGACAACGCCCTTCAAATCCTTAAAGGGAAATGAAAAAAAAACCCCGACCACCCCCAAAACCAAGGAAGTCGGAGTACTCACCTATCTGACGTCTTCGAGCATCGTAGAATCACCCCTTTGGTACCATGCACCCAGAGCTCAGGCTACCAGAATCCGTAAAAAGGCCACAGAGGCGGCAGGTGGGGACGGGTGAGCGGCAAAAAGGAAGGCCAGCCAGCTAAAAAGCCGACTGGTTTCCTGACGCCCTCAGGGGGTACAACGTCACGGTAAAATTAATAACGGACGACCCCCCTGATAGGTGAGAGCCAGGGGCTTGATCACCTTTCCACTAGGTGAGAGCCGGGTGCTCAATCACCTTCCTAGAGGTGAAAGACAGGCGCTCAATCACCTCCTGCAAAGAAACAAAAAAATAACAAACACCACAGAGCTGCGGCACAGTGTCTGCCTCCTACGGACACTAGGCTGAAAACTGATCAGCCTGGTGTCAGGAGGAGCGATATAGGCCACCGGGACGGGCACAATGCGTTGGGTCCGTCTAGTGTCCGCCTCCCAGGGCAAGGGCCTATACCCAAGGTGCTGTGTCCCCCAATGACATTGGCGAGACATGTATATTTAATTTTATCCTATTGTGCACCACTTTTGTATACTTTATAAAAATGTTGCTACTCTCCTTACTACACCAGTGTGTAGCGCCATTTTAAATCCCACAAACAGGTCTCTTAAAACAAAGAGGCTGTTATAGATTGAATATACTATATAACTGATCATACTGTGCAGCCCCAAAACAAAACAAAAAAAACACAAGAGTAAAATATACCATTGTTGCTTCCCATCTTTTTATTTAAAGCTGCAAACATCGGTTAGATCATCAATGTCCAAACGCTGGGCATATAATGAAACATTAACATTTTATATCCATGGGAAGGAATCTAGCTTGTCAGGCTGTAAATACCATCAAGAGAATCTAAGTTCTCAGCAGTCATGTAAATAGAGCTTAGAGGACCCCATAACAAAATGAGACGGGATCTTCCCAACTTAGGACAGGAAATTGAAACAGCAGCATAAGAAGCAATAGAAAAATTTAAAATAAATCGAGCCATATATCAGAGAACCCACACAGTATTGCCACATAACAGAGCCACCTTCTTGCTATTCCCTACAACAATGTGTAACATATTTGTACCTGAGTGGGCCCACTCAAACTCTGGGCTATGTAGCAGCTGCTATAGTTACACCCATGGTTCTCAGCTATATTGACAAAATTTACAACTGTGGAAACTTTTTTGACTCTTTAGGGCTACGTAGCTACACACATACCTTATAAACTACATCTATAACAATACATTTTAAAAGTTTACGGAAAAATGTACAGTGACAAGTAATCTTATATTTACATAGTTATATAGTTTGTAAGGCCATAAAAAGCCAGACTTCATGCAGCTCAGCCTATTGTGCTAAAGTGATGTAGAGAAAATCTCTAACACTGTAAATTAGAAAAGTCATTTAAAGGTTGCAGAGTATTTTACACCTTTCAGGACTTTTCCCTTAGAAAACATTGCAACAAAAGAGATGTTTGTTGTTAGTGATGCAATCCACTGGTTTTGTAAACTGTTTTCTGTGGACAGGGTCATACAATTGAGTTGCTATTGATTCTACACTAAACAAAACACAGTAATTCAATGAAAAAGCTCTTTGCTCGAGAACTCTGCGCTTGACAGCAAAGGAAGCATGAAAGACAAACTATTAACAACATGCTAACTCTGCAAAACTACATTATTGACAGGTCCTACATCCAACTCTTAAGTGCCATCACAGTACTAAAAGAAAAGAATGCATATACTGGGGAGAACTTATACAAGAGGAATTCATGTGAAGTTTGAGCAGACACTGTATTTAAATGAGACTTCACATGTTACCAAAGGTTGAGCATTGCATACAAACTGAGTGCTGCCCAAAGCAGCCAATTAGATTTATACTTCCATTTTTGCTCAGCTCATAAAAAGAAATGATCCGATTTGGTGCTCTAGGCAGTTGGTATTCATACTTTGAGTTGATTACACTATTGATTCACTATTCAGTTTATGAATTTTGTGTTGTTGTGACTCTTAGGGCATTTCCCCACTGCACGGGTTTTCCGCCCGGCGGTTTTTCCTCCCGCGGGCCGCCCTAAAAACATTGTGCTTGCACATTCTTCCGTCCGGTTTTCGGACGGAATATGTGCAAGTGAATATCAAGGGGGAGGGCTTTTCTCCGCTTATCGCGGAGAAAAGCCGCCCCCCCCCTCCCGCGGCCACAAAACAGGACAAATGCCGGTCGGATAAACGACCGGTATTTGTCCCTTGCCGTGGGGACGCAGCCTTATGCACTTCCGGTCTACGGTCAAGATCCTAATAGTTCCGCTTAATGTGGTCAGCTGCTCTTCTGCACTTCTTCCATACTTTGGTAAGTACTGTGCAAAAATATTAGTGAGTCAAAACCAGGGAGTATCTAACACACAGAAGAGGTGCGAAACTTTTCATTATATACGTCTTCTGTTTTATGTTTCACTCCTGGTTTTGGCTTCAAACATGGATGCAAAACAAAGAAGTGTGAATGAAGACCAACTGGGAACGAGCAATACTCTCTGAGCATATTTCTTGGTTTAGTCAGAATCCGGTTTTCTTGTTAATCTATTTTATTCACTTATAAAGCACGGATATATTCTGTGACACTGTAAAGAGATTTTCATCCCTCACATTGCTCTCTTTCCCCACTAAAGCTCAGTTTTAATTTCAAATGAACCCATCAGTAAATTTCTTGACTGTGGGAGGAAACGGGAGTACCTGGAGAAAGCATGGGGAGAACATAAACTCTGTGGAATCCAACTCAGGGCCCCAGTACTGCAAGGCACTGACCACTGAGCAACTTTGCCATTTTGTACTTCACCTTAAGGAAACATTGCTTTGTAATTCAGGGCTGTGGAGTTGGAGTCGGTGCCTATTTTTCAGAAGTCGGAGTCGTGATAAAATGGACAGACTCTGACTCCCAAAATATATAATAAGTTGGTCCAGTTAGTTTGATGCAGTGCAAAGAGCAATTTTATATACAGTCACCTTACCTATCTTATACATAAATGTGACATGCAAGTATTTAGCATCTGCTTAGTTCTGCAAAAATCTTGTCATGTAACTGCATTTTAAATTTTTTCTCCAAAAAATAAAAAATGGGTTTTTTTGTATTTCCCGAAAACCTTTTCTGTCCAATTCTTTGGGGGGACACCACCTGGTTAGGCTTCCCTTGGAGGCGGACACTAGGGGGATCAAATTTTTAGCCCCCCCGCTGTTATCCTCCTGCTGACACCCAGGCTGATCATTGGTACAAAAGCCGGGGCCGAGAGGGGGGAACGAAAGGAAACCTAAATTCCCGGGGACAAAAACGAGGGGGGGGGGACCTGGTCCCCAAATGAATTGGACGAGAAAGGAAAATTTCACGGCAAGTAAAAAAATCCATTTTCTGCCAATAATTCAGGGGGGACACACCCCTGGGATGCCCAAAAGCGTCCCGGGGTGGGCAACAAAAAACTTCACACAGTGCAAGCATCAGCCACTGCTAACTGAAGTAATCCCTTTGGGGGAGCTGCAGCAGCCGGGGGCCAAAGCTGGTTGGATGAACCTAGACGAGGTTGGCCGAAGCCCAGGGACAGTTTTGCAAACCTGCAAAGCGGGGAAGCCAAACCCAAAACAGGGGGCCCCAAAACGCTCTGGGGGCTCCCGCGACCGCGTAACTATGGACCAGATCCGGCGGGAACGGCGGCCTGAGGACGCCAACCCCTGAAAGGGACCCTAAGGGGCTGACCCAAGGGGGGGCTGCGTGTACCCAAAGGTCTGAAAAAGAGGGTAAAAACAAACGCCTGACATGTCCCCAAGTAAAATTCGTCTAAAAGTGAGAGGAGAGGGAAAAAGGGGCGCTGGTCTTCACGATAGAAAACCCACCCGGAAAAAAGGCGGAAAAAACAAGACACAAGATCCTTGTCCTTCCCGCAGCCCCCCAAACAGGGGCCTCGCCCAAGGCCATACAGTCATTGGTGGTTTAAAAGTGGGCCCACCCAAAAGGGCCCACCTTCCATAAAGTAAAAAGGGAGATTTCCCCGTGGAGGCCCAAAGGTTCAGACGTCAATTTTCCCCGAACAGGCATTGCATCCACGGTTCGTAGGCTACAAACCCGGGGGGACCTAGCGCACGACCCCCCTGCAATAGAGACCTTAACCTTGAGCGGGGGCCATTTGCGCCCACAAAAAGGCCCAAAACCGAACTCTCCCTTTTCAGTGGGAAAGGGCAGCCCGAGCTTCCCCGCCTACTGTGGAAAAACGGCACCCTTGGAGCCAAGGGGTAAAGTTTCGGGCAACAGCCCGGGGGGTATCAGGGTTGCAGTCACAACACCCCTCTGTGAAACGCAACGCCGCCCCGGATTGGAGCAGAGGGCCCGCGAAAAAAGCCTGGGTATAAAGAAAAGGGTCGGGAAAACCATTTCCCAATGGGGCCCGGTTTCCCCCGCGTACCCCGACTTGGGGCCCTAACCCCTAAGGTGGAGGGCACACTGGTATTCTGGATCGGGGCACTTGAGCCTCGAGGAAAAAGGGGCCCCAGGGTTAAAAAAGCGGGACAGACCAACCCCCCAAGGCAGGCCCAGCAAGTCCACGGTAGCCCCAGGGGTTTCCCTGCCTTTGGGCCCATATAACCGGGCACTGGGGATTGAGGCGAGTGCCCCCATGCGGTCTCGGTCCTCCCTTGGCCCAGAAGGCGAAGCATTTCCACCAATTTTTGGGCCAAGGGGTTTTTCCCCCTGGAAGGGGATTGTCGACCAGGGTGGTACCGTGCTCTGTCAGCGAAGAACCTCGCAGTCATAGGGGGGAAAACTGCCGGCCTCTGGGAACCCTGAGAATTCAACATCCAAAATCGTGGTGTTGTTGGACCAAACCCAAAAATGGGCCCCCCTGGTGAGGGAGACCCAATGCGAGAGCGTTTAAAGGAAAAACGTTTTGGGGTTTTCAGCACAGAGATCTGTCGACTGGTTCCCCAGGTAAACTAGTACCCCGCTGGGGGGAAGCGGGGCCCCCCCCCCGAAACACGGGCCCCGTGTTGATGCCCACCTTGCGGGGACAAAAATTTACCCCCCCTGATTAATATCGGGAAGGTGGGGCACCAGCCCAGGTCGAGCGACCCGGGGGTGGCCACGCAGGCTGAGCCCAAAGGGGACAATGGAACGCGCCTGAGGCAGGTTTGCCCGCGCGGGGAGTGAGAAAAGGAGCTAGCAAAGGACCACGCCTCGGAGGCAGTCCCTCAAGCTGCCAACCCCGAAATGAACACTAAAAATATGCGGGGAGATAGGGGCCGATTAAGGCCCCGCAGTTCCAGATGGGAGAGAACCCTGGAACTGAATGAGCATATCATCCCTCGACGTTCCATCCTAATAGGGAAATCAGATGGGTTGCTGCCAATTAGCCAACCCAGCGAAGCCCCTGCAACTTCGGGGGAATCCTGATGTGACCCGGCAGGGCTTTTGAGGTGGGACCAACCCTGATGTGAAGGATCGTCATTGGGGGGTGGCAAGAGACATAAAGACCCTTGGTGCAGCAATGTCGAGAGCCTATTTGTGAACAGCGGGGACCATTGAAGACCTGGGAACTAGGGACGAAAACAACCTGATGCCCCTAGCAGCAAAAAAACCCCTCTGCGCCCCTGAAGGCTACCCCTACCAGCCCCTGGAAAAGGGCCCCCCAAACGCATATGGTTGAGACTTTAAGAACCGACATTGGCTATAGTGAGCCGCCCTTCATGGAACCTTTTTAAGGGATTTGATAAAAACCTAAAAGAAGCTCGACTGGGGCCGGGCATAACCCCTCCACGGGGAGGGGTGGGATTGCCAGAGGGGAAACCGACGCCCGAGCCAGACCCGCGGAGGCAGCTAAAACCTTGGGGGGAACCAAAAAAAGGGAGCCCCTGAAGTGGGACCCAGAAAAAACCAGGTACCACGACCTGAACCTGCCAGATCCCCTGGAACTGGAGGAAATGCCCCCACTCAAAAAAAAGAATTCGGGGGGGGGGCCCGCTCCTCAGCCAAAGCGCTATTGGGCAAAAGGGTTGCGCGTTTTAAAGGGGGCAGTCACTGAAGCCCCCTGCACCGGTGGCCCTGAGGGGGAGCATACACGTCCCTCTGGGGCCCTTCCCAAAAAAAACGCTTACCGCAGGCGGCGGGCGAACCAAAAAACCCTTGGCGGGCAACCCCCCCCAAAAATTTCTGCTGCAGGGGACGGCGAACGGCCTTTGCATTGGCCGACGCTCTAGCATAAAAGGGTTACACCAGCGGAACTTTGGGGAGCAAAAACTCTGAGAACTGGAAGCGGGATCCCACAACCCCCTTGGGGAAAAGCTTCCAGCCAAAACCCGCTCCCTGCAGCTGTTCGGCCGACCATGCAAGCGAATGGGGAAAGAAGAAAAGGCAGGTCGGGCTGCCCTGGCCCCCCCCAAGGGGGACTTACAAAAACCCCGTAGGACGCCGTCTGTGCCGTCCCCAAAGACCACCGCCCCGAGACAGGGAGGGCCATAGACTATTTGAGCCGGGGGACTGGGGGGCCCCCTGATGGGACACGACCCTAGCCCCTGATCCCCCGGGAAAAGGGCAAAGAGACTTAAGTGTCTGGTAGGAAACAAACCCTGACCGGAGTTTTCCATTTCCGGCAAACAGTTCTCAATTTTTCAGCGTGCGGGAACACCAAAAGCTGTCACCTGCGCCCTTAAGGAAAAAGACCTCCCCCGGGGAGGCTGAGCTCCTCCCCTTTAACATGAAGGGGAGCCCCTTGACAGCTCGATAAGGGCTTGCCCACTCTGTCATCCTTTTAACCCTGTCTGCCCCAGAGCCAGAGACAGGGGAGCCCCCAAGGGGTTGGGGGAGGGGGGGGGGAAAAAGGGGGGGGGGGAAGGGGCCGCCGGGGAAAGGGCGGGTGGGGGCCCCAAAATTAAAGTTGGAAGGGAAGGGGGACTCCAACAGAGGGGCCCTATCCCGGCCCGGCGCTGCTGCTGATCATACTGTCTGGCTCGAGTCAGAATCAGAGGATCCCCACTTGAAGAAGCCGTTTTCCAGGGATGGACTTCCCTTCCCCCACCCGTCAGATGGGGGGAGTGGGGGGAAAAAGAGGCAAGGGCTTAACCCTCTTTGCAAAACCTTCCCTACGGGCTGCGCCCCGGGCGCTGGACCCGGGAAAGGGGCAGGTGGGCACGAGACAGTGCCTTGGCCAAAACCTAACCCGGGGGACTCTGTACAGGGTGCCCCGCTAGTGAAGCGAGGGACCTGGGGCCCTTATGGGGACACCGACCCCCGACGGGGGCACTGGGGCCCGGTGGAAAGGGAGCGGGGGCAGCACAAAGGGCACAGAGTGCACCGGGGTAGCCCCAACCCTGTCCTTGGGCAATGGGGCGCCCGGGGAAGCAAAACGCCACCCTTTTTGGGACGGGGGGGTTTTTAAAACCCTTTGCCCGAAAAGGCACAGGCTGCAAAACGCGGGGGCAGGGATGGATGGCCCACAGGGGGTTAACTTACCATCCCCAAAAAGCCCTTTTTGTCTCCCTCACAGTCAGGAGAAGCCCGGACGCCGAAAGCCAAAAAAACGGCGTTTAGGCTCCCTCCCAAAACGGCCCCCGGCTGCTGGAGGCCTGCCCATCCCCGGGGGGTCAGGTCCGGGGAAAAAGGGGCGCGGTCTAGGCGGGCCTAAAAGCCCCAAAAGCCGGGGGGCTAAATTTGAACGCGCGGCCCGCGGCCCAAACCGGGCGGCCCGCCCGGGGACTGGTAAGGGGTACCTGCGCCCCCCCGAGAGACCCATCTCACCCCCAGCCAGCCCAGACCCACAAGACACGGAACCCGGGGGGTAACGCCGCGGCACTGAAAGGCTGCCCAAAAAGCCCGTGCCGCGCGGCAACCCGTCCGCTGTCTTAGGGGGAGCTATATTTGGGGGGAAATATGCCCCCCCATCACTGGGGCCCCCAGGCGGCAGAGAAAAACGCCGCTGGGGGCCAAACCCTTAAGCGGCGCTCCCCGCGGGCTGACATGACCCCTGCCAGTGCCGGCCCGGCCAAGGGGGAAAGGAAAGACTCCTGCCTGGGATGCCCCCCAATACCCGGGGAAATGGGAACATGGGGGGCCGAGGGAAAAAAAATTTTCCTGCGGCCACCCAAAAAATATTAAAGGAAGAAATCCCCAACCACCCCCCAAAAGGGGGGTCGGGGGTACTCACCCCCAAACCGATGTCTTCGGGCGTCGCGGCATCCCCCCTTGGTACCATAAAACACAATGGTGAGGTCCCGGAATCCATAAAAGCCGCGAGGCGGCAGGGGGGGGAAAAGGGGGAGCGAGGGGGAGGAAGACCAGCCAGCTAAAGAACGATGGGGTTCCGACGGAACCGCTACGGGTTGTCGGCCCCCCTGATAGGGAGACCAGGGGCTCGATCACCTTCCTCCAGTGGGAGCCGGGGGTCGACCACTTCCTCCCGGTGAGACCAGGGGCCCACCCAAATTCCCCCAGGGGAGAGTGTGTGCTCAATCACCCTTCCTGCAAAGGAAAGAAAAATAAAAAAACTTTGCAGAGCACGTTGCCTCCTACAGACTGATCAAACTGGCGTCACAAGGGGTATAGGCAGTCGGGGCGGGGGTAACACGTTTATCTGCCCAGTGTCCGCCCCGAAAGGGAAGGCTATACCCATGGGGGCTGTGTCCCCCCAAAGAATTATTGGCGGAAAAAGTTTAATTTTTTTTTATTTTGTTAGTATTGGGAAATCTTCTTTGTTTTAGCTATGCCTGAATTTTTTTGGGCTTGAATTAGATTCAACCATGTCTTCCCAAAATCTCATCCCAGGTCTCTTCCACCATTCAAAAGTCAAACAACCTTTTTCTTGTCGTTCTTTCTACCTAAATAGCTTGTTATTGTATCAGAAGGGGATAAAAAGCCGATGTAACCATTTTTCTACAGTAAAGTTTTTCACTTAAACATGCGCCCGTATGAGGAGTGGGGATCGGGGTCAGAGGTTTGGGGAAAATTGAGGATGGGGGTTTTTGGGTTGCCGACTCCCCAAGCCCCCTTTGTATGAAACCCTTTTAAGAATCCCTTTTAAAGATATTTTACCTGTAAATTTTTGACACACTTTCGCAGGGAAAGTAGCATTTTTATGAGATGTACTAAAATTGGGCAAATTTTTTTTTCCATAAAAAAATTATTAAGAAGAAAAGATGTTACGACATTAAAAACAGAAAAAAACTTTAAAATTTTTGTCAGAAATAATATTCAGAGATAGAAGGTTGTGAGTAAAGCAGTATAAACGCAGTCCGAACTCAAACAGAAAGACTGTGAGTTCTAATTCCACCTCCAACACAGGGTTATTACCATATACGCTTGTATAGAAAGTCATACAGAGAGAGTGGTCAGTCACTGTTCAGAAGGATTTCATATGAACCCTAGCAGCAATTGAATAGCTGTGGTCACATAAGAGCCAGAGAGAGGGGGCATCTTAAAATTACCTTTTCTTCATTTATTTAAAAAAAGGGTCTTATTTATTACGGTTTTATGGAAATAGTCTACTTTTTTCACTATTTACAATGTTATACGAAAAACCCCAAAATTTTTAAAAAGTTACAGGGTTTTCTTATTTTTGAGTTTATACAAAGGCTTAAAAAGGGTGTTTTCGTTTTTTTAAATGGTCTTCAGAATAAGGGGGCAGTGAAAACAGCAACTTTGCAATTGGATGTCTTAGCAAAACTGCCTTGTTCTCACAAGGGCCTTATTTGTTTTTTATTTTTCACTGATATCCCGTGTGGGTCGAATCCCCCCCTTGCAAATTTACTAGCGAGCTCATTTACATTTGTACAGCCCCTGGGGCGAATCACGGAGCTGTGTCTCGACCAAAAGTTAGGGGCCGAGCATTTTCTGTCTCCACACCTAGCAGAAACAGACTGCACAGATTGTACAAGAGAAAACATACAGTTTTTTCCCGTGCCTAACTCTCCGCATACACGCAGATCTGTGCCATTTTTAGAAAGCTTAAAACTCTCCACTGTGAGAGATCAGTGCCAGATTAGATTAAATGCGCCTTTGGGTTGTTACAGTCTTATAAAATAAGACTGATAGGGAAGACACAGTGAAAGTGGATCAGAGGGGGGGGGGGGGGTTCTCCCGGCCAGCATGAAGGGGGATTGTCATCCAGCTGGGAGGGGGAAAAAACGCCCCTGCATTACAGAGTTAGAAGCTAAGACAGTGTGAATCAGCCGAAGTAAGGAAGGATACATCCCCTTAAGAAAAATATTTCATTTAACTAGAAAAAAAAAAAAACATCATATGAAAAACCCCCCGGGTGTAGAAAGGTGGTAGTAAGAGAAAACATTTATTTTTTAATTAATTTAAAAAGCCCAAGCTGTAACAGAAAAAGTTCATAGTAGATTAACATTCCTACCCTTAAAACAATTAGGGTAATTTTCAAAATTTTTTGCATATTCTTTTCTTTTAGAAAGGGTAACAGCCCATCTAGCCTTAAAGTAAAAAAAAAAAAAGACTGCTGTAATAAGCAAATATGTATCACTGAACTGATGAATACTGACATAAGGGGGTTGCTGAAATTACAACCCATTGCAGTTGTAATATACATTTTTACACATATAAATACACACACACCATATATATATATATCTATATATATATATATATATATATATATATATATATATATATTATCTATATATATATACAATATTTTAAATACACTCTGTTTTTTTGGAGATATATATATATATATATATATATATAATATATATATATATCTCCAAAAAAACAGAGTGTATTTAAAACATAACTTTTACTATAACCTGAGACAAGACAGGGACATTGCTATGTGTTTAGCATAGGTGCTAGTGTGTGCAGCATATGGGTTGGTGATTTGGTCGCCCTTTTTCGGGGTGGTTACCCTGTGTTCTATTTGGACCACTAGGGTGAACATAAGCCAAGTAGTAATTTAATAGTATGTATTGATTTTTTTTCCGGTTTCTCCCCATTCTTGCCTTCAGTTACAACTGCTTCACATCTACTCTCCTGTTTCAACTCTATGGCAAGATCACTTATTTTTTCATTTTTATGCTCATTTTTTAACTAGGTTATAGTAAAAGTTATGTTTTAAATACACTTTGTTTTTTGGGGTTTTTTGCATTTGGTCATTTTGCAGTGTATTCAGATTTTGAGATTTGTGGATCTCTAACTGTGGTTTTCCTACACATCTACACTGCTCAAAAAAAATAAAATAAAGGGAACACTTAAACAACGCTACAAATCAATCACACTTCTATGAAATCGACCTGTCCAGTTATGAATCAACATGGATTGTGAATCAATTTCTCCTGCTTTTCTGGAAATGGAACAGACAACAGGTAGAAATGATAGGCAATTAGCAAGACAACCTCTATAAAAGAGTGGTTCTGCAGGAGATGACCACAGACCATTTCTCTGTTTTCACACTTTTGCATCTTGACATTGCTCTCACCCCTAGAGGTAGAAATAGGCGGTGTCAACAACCCACAGAGGTTGCTCAGGTAGTGCAGCTCATCCAGGATGGCACATCAATGTGAGCTGTGGCAAGAAAGTGAGCAGTGTCTGTCAGCACATTGTACAGAGAAGGGAGCAGGTACAAGGAGAAGTGTAGGGGGCTGTAGGAGGGCAACAACCCAACAGCAAGGTGGGACTAATATCCATGTGTCTGCTCAAACTGTCAGAAACAGACTCCATGGGGATGGTCAGAGGGCCCAACGTCCAAAAGTCGGTGTTGTGTTTTCAGTCCGACATCATGCAGCACGAATGGCATTTGTCAGAGAACACCAAGATTGGCAGATTCAACATTGGTGCCCTATGCTCTTCACAGATGAGAGCAGGTTCAAACTGAGCACATGTGACACACATGACAAAGTCAGGAGACGCCATGGAGAACGTTCTGCTGCTTGCAACATCCTCCAGCATGACCGGTTTGGCAGTGGGTCAGTAATGGTGTGGGGAGGCATTTTTTTTGGAGGACCACATAGCCCTCCATGTGCTAGCCAGAGATACCCTGACTGCCATTAGGTGCCGGGATGAGATCCTCAGATCCAGTGTGAGAACATATACTGTACAGGTGCAGTGGGCCCTGGATTCCTTCTGATAGATGACAATGCTAGGCCTCATGTGGCTGAAGTGCCAGCAGTTCCTGCATGATGAAGACATTGATGCTTTGGACTGGCCTGCTCCCCAGACTTGAATCTAATCAAACATCTGGGACATAATGTCTCGTTTCATCCATCAACACCACGTTGCAGCACAGACTGTCCAGGAGTTGACTGATGCTTTAATCCAAGTCTTGGAGGAGATCCCTTAGGAGAACATCCGCCGCCTCATCAGAGGCATGCCCATGCGTCATAGGGAGGTCATACAGGCATGAGGAGGCCACACAATACTGAGCCTCATTTCCACTCAAGTTGGATGAGCCCAAAATTTGATTTTGAGTATTATTCCAAATCCAGACCTACATGGGATATTAATTCTGATTTTCATTGATCATTTTTAGGTTTTATTGTTCTCAAAGCATTCCACTATGTAATGAATAAGGAATTGCAACTGGAATATTTCATTCATTGAGATCTAGGATGTGGTATTTTAGCCTTTATTTTTTTGAGCAGTGTATATGTATATATATATATATATATATATATATATATATATATATATATATATATATATATATATATATATATATATATATATTTATATAAACACACACACACACACCCCAAAACCAAAAAACACATACCCCATATTTTAAAATACAACATTACTCGGTTACTATTTCTGTATGATTCATAATTTTTTACTAGTAGTATAATGTTGTCCCGTGTTACCATAGAAAGTAGTAAAAATAGGGAAGAAATCGGGGATACCTTTTTGGGGAAAATGAGTTTTTTGATGGTAAATTTTTTTGAGAGAACAAGCCCCCTTTTCTTCAGAAAAGGTTGTTAAAACCAAAAAATTAAAAATTTCACAGACTTTTTCTCCCACAAAAGAATGGACCTTAATGGGCCCTAGAAATTTTTTAAAAAATAAAAAAAGGGCAATATAAGCAGGGGAAGTTTTTACGGCGGTAAAGGGACATAAAAACTATTGGAAACTTGGAGGCGTGACGGGGGGTTTCCAGTAATTTTGTTTTTAATCTAAAAGCCATAAAGATGTAATTTGTGGCCATCACAGTTAAACAATGGGTTTGACATAAAGTGGCATAAAAATATTTAGCCCTTTTGCAGAGTCGGGAAAATTTTGTTTAAATTTCCCCAAATTCCCCTTTTCTCTCTTGGGGTTTTTAAAAATTTGTTCCTTTAAAAACCCATAATTTTCAGATCTTTAATAGAATGATCATCTTGGAGAAGGGGTTGTGCCATGGAAGACCCAAGTTTGCTGTTTTTAAAATAGTGTTTCTGTTTTGAGTTCATGCGCTGGCTGAGTTTCTCCCCTTTTTTCCCCCACATAGAGTTCTGTGATGGGCCCCTTTGGGCATACACATAATAAAGTACACCACATTGCTAGACCTGCAGGAAAATGTCCCCCCAATTATTCTGTGAAACCTGCTGGGATGTGGGCGGTACACTGTAAGCATTTTTTTTGGGGGGGTGTCCCTTTGCAGGTCTTTAAACTGTTCTCCCGGGCGGGGTGAGGTCCCAATTTTCATTGGGGGCCTCTTTCAGGGCCCCCCGGGAAACAATAATGCGCCCCCAGGTTTTGGTTTGCCGAAAGGAGAGGAGAGGGGGGGACTGGGAATATGTCTTTGGGTCAAATTGCCCCCTATGTAGAACGGTTTGGGGTTTCCCTTTGGAAAATCTTTCGTAGGTTTCCAGCTGTGGGTTGAAAGGTTTAAAAATAGGGGCACTCGTTCTTCCTTCTGGGGCCCTCTTTGTTTTGTGACCCAGACTTTTTTCTTTTGGATGGGGGCCCGTTTTGCTGTTTTGGGGAATTCCCCGTCACTTTTGCCCTGTATCCCAATTGGAGAAATTTTGCCCTCAGATCCAGGGGTTTTTGTCCAGGTCATTTCTTGTCGGAGAAAATTACGATTGTATTATATACCCGGGTTTTATATAATGGATTTTTTTGTGGCTTGGGGGGGGAAGGGCTGTCATTTTAAAGGTAGGCCGTTCTGTCTTTGGGTTTGTGGTAAAATGATGTGAAGGAGCCAATGGTCTTTGTTGTGTTTTTTGGTGTATCCAGAAAAAGGGGGATTTTGCTCTCTAAATAGGTAAGGTTTTGGGGTTTGGGATGGTGGGGGGGAAAGTTATTGAAGTTTTTTGGGGAATTGAATTGGGGGCCTCCGCGCCCGCATTTCCAGATGACAATGTTATCATCGTTGTAACGGAGGTACATTATGGGTTTGGTGGTGCAGGTGGAAAAGATACGCCCTTTCCCGGGTTTTCAGCAAAAAGGGGGGTTTGCATACTGGGGGGGCACATCCTTGAACCCCATTTAAAAGCCCCCTTTCGCTGTAGTATAGGTCCTTTAAAAAATTTTAAAAATTTGTTGTGGTGATTTTTGAACTGAAATGGGGCGGGTGTTACTGGTTTTTTTGGGGAAAGGGGTTAATTTTTCTCCAGGTGCTTTGCAGGGGGGGGGGGGGGCCCCTCACTAAATCCCCTTTGGGGGGGGTTTGGTTTGTAAAAAAGGATTCTACATCCAGGGTTTTTCCCAAAAAATGGTGCCCTCGGGGAAGTGGGACCCGAGGGAATTGATTTGGGTTAAGAAGATCCTTTGGTTTTCCGGATGTAAACAAAGGTTCCCTAAACCGGGGGGTTTTAGGAGATTTTCCACCCCAACCTGGGATATTCCTGTCAGAGCCCCAATCCCAGAAATAAATAGGCCTCCCAGGGTTCCCCAATTTTTGTGGATCTTGGGGCGCATGTAGAAGCAGCCCGGCCGGGGAAATTCCCCCCGGGGATGACCCCCTCTACTGCCTCTGGACCTGGATTTGGGAAATTTCTTGATCATATTCTTTAGCTTTTTTTTATAAAGTCTTCTGGGGGGATCACTTTTCAAGTTTGGAGTAATGGGCTGGGTTGGGACAGTCCCGGGTTTCCCTTCCCGGATATAGTCGAGGTGGTTTATCCCTGGGCTATTGCGCCCCCCTTGTTTAGCGGTTTTATTATTATTCCCGATTTTCTTTCAGTGAAGTGATTTGCCTTTTTGTTTGCAGGGTTAGGTTATGGACTGTTTTTTAGTTTCCCCCAAAATTAAAATTTTTACTTTTGCTTCTCAAAAAAAATCAATCGTATTTATCCGGGGCCGCATTTATTCCAGGCCGTGGGTTTTCCCGGGGTTTATTTTTTTGGGGGGTTCCTTTTGGGTTGTTCTTCAAGGGGGTCGCTGCCCGTATGGAAAGGGCTTTGTCATAGAAGTATTCCCTCAGTCTCATTTTTTTGAAGAACTCCCCCTTTTCATTGCAGGTTTGGGCATGGTTAGTGAGTGCTGGGGGGGCAGAAAGGGGGGAGACCTTTGGAAGGGAAAAGACCTTTGTGGTTGTTTTTGGCTCTAGGAGGGAAAAGGGTTTAACTGAAAATGGCAACCCCAAACCCGCCCGCGAACAGGTTTCAAGCCCGCAGTCACATCCCACTTTCTGACAGTTAAACCCCGTCCCACAGTCCCCGCAGGTGCACAGGGAAATTTGGAGGAATTTTCCCGTAGGTCTTCCCAAAGTGGTGTTTTTTATTATTGTTTTGCAATGTCCCATCCGACCTCTATTTTGGGGGAAACAGGGCAGAGACTCAGCCAGGGGCATGAAATTCCCCACAGAATTTACTATTAATAACAGCAGAAAATGATCTTCCCAGAGATGACATTTTTATTGAAGATCTGAAAAAATTTTTGGTTTTTATGGGACACTTTTAAAAACGCAGAGGAGGGGAAAAAGGGAAAGGAAATTTAAATGAATTTCAAAAAAAATTTCCCGGGCTCTGCAAAAGGGGTAAATATTCATGCCGCTTTATGTCAAACTATGTGGAACTGTGATGGCCCCAATTTTACATCTGATGGCATAGATAAGACAAAGAAATTTCCCGACCCCCCCATCCCCGCCTCACAAGTTTCCCGAAAAGTTGATGTCTTACCCGCTGTAAATGGGCTTCCCCTGCTTATATTGATTTTTTTTATTTTTAAAGTTTTTTAGGACCCTTTGAAGGTTTCCGGGCTTTTGTTTATAAAAAGTCTGTGAATTTTCAATTTCTTGTATAACAACCTGTCTGAAGAAGGGAGCTAGTTCTCTCGAAAGCTCACCATCAAATATACTCAGTTAGCCTGAAAAAGGTATCACCTGATTTCTTTACTATTCTACATAATATTAGAAATACATTTAGTATTCTATATCTAAGGCAGCAACAAAACTAACTGAATTATCTATTTGCAAAGCAAATTATTACAATACTGAGGCTGTTTATTTAAGTAAGTTTACTACACTTTAGTCATCATGTGACTATTATATTTGGCAATGTAGCAACAGATGTAACCAACATTTTTATGCAGGGTTTGTCCCTGCAAATTCGCTGGTGGTATATGGCTTCTTTCTTGCAACTGCCAGACAGCATGGTCATGCAGTTAAACTCAATGATCAACCAGAATTGTCCAATCAGACTCTGTAGAGGAATGGTAACATCCAGCTGTCTATTTATTCGTTTCCAGGAAGAATAACAGAGGGATGACACAGTGCAGTGTTGTTAGGCGAGATGTTCATGCATTAATGTTTATGGGAAATACAAGTATTTACTTAAAGAGGTATTCTCGTTTCATTGATTATCTTTAAACATGTAGGCAATGGTAAATAAAGACTATTACTAAATACACTCACCGGCCACTTTATTAGGTACACCTGTCCAACTGCTCGTTAACACTTAATTTCTAATCAACCAATCACATGGCGGCAACTCAGTGCATTTAGGCATGTAGACATGGTCAAGACAATCTCCTGCAGTTCAAACGAGCATCAGTATGGGGAAGAAAGGTGATTTGAGTGCCTTTGAACGTGGCATGGTTGTTGGTGCCAGAAGGGCTGGTCTGAGTATTTCAAAAACTGCTGATCTCCTGGGATTTTCACGCACAACCATCTCTAGGGTTTACAGAGAATGGTCCGAAAAAGAAAAAACATCCAGTGAGCGGCAGTCCTGTGGGCGGAAATGCCTTGTTGATGCCAGAGGTCAAAAGAGAATGGGCAGACTGGTTCGAGCTGATAGAAAGGCAACAGTGACTCAAATAGCCCACCGTTACAACCAAGGTAGGCAGAAGAGCATCTCTGAACGCACAGTACGGCGAACTTTGAGGCAGATGGGCTACAGCAGCAGAAGACCACACCGGGTGCCAGTCCTTTCAGCTAAGAACAGGAAACTGAGGCTCCAGTTTGCCCAAACTCATCGAAATTGGACAGTAGAAGATTGGAAAAACGTTGCCTGGTTGATGAGTCTCGATTTCTGCTGCGACATTCGGATGGTAGGGTCAGAATTTGGCGTCAACAACATGAAAGCATGGATCCATCCTGCCTTGTATCAACGGTTCAGGCTGGTGGTGGTGGTGTCATGGTGTGGGGAATATTTTCTCGGCACTCTTTGGGCCCTTTGGTACCAATTGAGCATCGTTGCAACACCTTGTAGAATCTATGCCACGAAGAATTGAGGCAGTTCTGAAGGCAAAAGGGGGTCCAACCCGTTACTAGCATGGTGTACCTAATAAAGTGGCCGGTGAGTGGACATTGCTGTTCTTTGCTTCTCTTCAGAATTAGGAACAGATCTTATCTCCTCTTTTTGTACACAAGTTTCCTTAGTTACCCTAAGGCCTCGTTCACACGGCTTATTGCCCGCGTAATTGCGGGGACGGATTTTGCCCCGTAATTACACCGGCAGCCGTGCAGCGGGGCGGGGGGCTGGCAGCTCGCTGGCCCCATAGACTGTCATTATCTACGGCGCGTACACGCCGTAAATAATTCACATGTCACTTTCTCCCCGCCGAGCGGGGAGATGAGACGGAATCCATAGTTCTCTATGAGAACTGTGGATTACCGTAGTTACTGGGACGGATTGGAGCCGTACTGCAGCGCAAATACGGCGCGCAGTGCGGCTCCAATCAGCGCCCAAATAAGCCGTGTGAACGAAGCCTAAGTTTCCCTAGGCCACCTCTCTAATCTTACAGGCTGAAGCAGTGGTCAGGATGATGCCTCACTCCCTGAGGCGATTCTTATTTTGTAATAAAGTGCTTATTTACATTACTTACTGACAAGCTTTATCCCTTTAAAGCTCTGTAGTTTTGTGCACTACACTTTACAAACCTCCAGAAGTCATTTCACTGTCCATAGCCTAAACAGAAGTGTGAGCCTGAAGTTGGCAGTGGCTCTGTAAAACACCATGGTGAGACAATCCCTTTTAACTAAACATATTTAGACTCTGTTAACACTATGTTAGTGACTACATTCACAGTATCTGCCAAGGTACCGTGAAAAAAGGATACCCTGGTGAATATCACGATGTAGCTGCGGTAGTCCCCAAAGAGATCAATAGTGCAAACATATACTTATGTGGGCTACATTTGCTCTATTTTCCAGCTGTATATGCTTTTCCTGCAGGACACAATAGTGTGTCAGATTATATTATTGAGTCCCACAAAGTGAATACTGCCCAAAAATATAACAAATATAGTCCGCAGAGGACTACATTTGCACTATTAATCTCTACTGGGCCACCATGGGTATGACACGGTATCTGCTGGGGTGTCTTTTTTCAATGTAACCCCACTAGATAACTAATCATAGTGTGAACCGAGTCTAATCGAGATGAAAGAACCTATTTAAAGTCAAGCTCAGTTTATTCTGGTGTGAATCAAGGCTGAGTCATCAGCTATCATGATTTATAGAGCTTTGTAAACCCCACAAAGAGATTTTTGGAATAGTTATGACATAATTATATGTAATAGAAATGAATGTACCGGCGAGCTCTCACTAGAAGTCTTGAAGCTTTCCCTAGTAGTTCCACTGCTTGACGTAAACGTTCTTCATTCTGTGTAAGAAAATAAAATGCATTTATCAACCAAGTACATACATGTGAAAATCAGCAATAACTGAATGTTATTCATCACCGAAATAAAAAAAAAATAATTACCGTAATCCAATTTAACAAATGCCTTTTGTATGATCTAACAGATCTGTAATATAAATAACTAAAAGAGTTGAACTCATGATTAAATATTCCATTCTCTGTTAAGCACGCAATACATAGTGACTTTTCAATTACCATCATTTATAACTGTTAAAGGGGTATACCGGTTTCATTGATTAGCTTTAAACATGTAGACAAAGGTAAATAAATACATTGCTGTTCTGATGTTCCTTCCCTTCAGAGCAAGAGTAGCGCCTATCTCCTGCTTGTGTACGCAAGCTCCCCTAAGTTACCAGCCACCTGTCTGTGCTCTAACAGGCTCTAGAGCTCTGGTCTGATGGGGACGTCTGCCCTGCTGTTTCTCAACAGCAGCACAAGAGCTTGTTCCTTACTGACAAATTGTAACCCTTTAAAGCTCTGTAACCTTCTGCCCTGCTGTTTAAACCCTTCCATTATCAATGTCCCTCTTACACGCTCAGCTAGGAATAGCAGAACTGATATACCAGTCACTGCTATAGAACCGCCCACAGTCTAACCAGAACGTGGGAGCCTGAAGCCGGCTGTGAGCAGCAGACTGTGTAAAAAAGAATGGTTAGGACAGCCCTTTAAGTAGCTCACTCCTACCACTTTGATTCTCGGTTATAAAAGAGGAACAGTAAGGCTATGTTCACACAACTTATTCACGGCGTAATTGCGGGACGGATTTCGCCCGCAATTAAGGCGTGTGTACGGGGGCGGGGTTGAGGGGGCCGGCAGCTCGTCGGCCCCATAGACTTTCATAATCCACGGCAGAGATCCCGCCGGGATAATGTGCATGTCACTTTCTCCCCACTCGCCGAATTTCGCGAGCAGGGAGAGGAGACGGAATCCATAGTTCTCTATGAGAACTGTGGATTACCGTAATGACAGGGACGGATTTCAGCCGTATTTGCGTGCAGTATGGCGCGCAATACGGACTGAAATCCGTCCCATAACCAGCAGTGTGAACATAGCCTAATTCTTGCTACTATTCTACAGAATCGGGTAACTAAAAAAGTTTTTTCACATGGGGATTAGAAGGTCGTTTTCTGGGGGACTGAGAAGTACACCGCGCAGTGTTGTTGTACTCTAGAGCAGTGTTCCTCAACTGCACTTCTCAAGGCCCACCAACAGGTCATGTTTGTTTTAGGATCTCCTTAGTATTGTACAGGTGACATAATTATTATTAGAGAATAATGACACAGCTGCATTCTTTCCCATTTCAACCTACACATAATTTTAGGGGGTTTCCCAAATGGACATTAACTGGTACCAATAAAATATGCAACTCCATCCATATGGCTTAAGGATGAATGAAATGCAAAACACCCAGAGGCGTAACCTGAAGCTCATGCGCAGTGGTGCAAAAAGTGAAATAGGGGCCCCCCCAACTACCATGTGCCATTTACAATACTGGTGTCATCTTATGTCACAGAAGGGCTTTTGGGTCCCTTCAGGCTGCAGAGCCCGGTAGCGACTGCTACCTCTGCACCCCCTGTAGCTACGCTCCTGAAAACACCATCACCTGCATAGAAAACAGCTTAATGGGGTTGTCTCATACAGATTTCTTCTATCATGCCCTGTCAAGGCTTAGATGGGACACTCTGCTGCATCTAATAACAATCAATCAGGAGGCCACAATCCTAGTGTTTGGCCTATTTATAAAATTGCTTGGCCCAGTCCTATAGATATTATTGGCAAGATCATGTATCCAAGGTTACATATGTAAATCCGTACTGATGGTTCAAACAGAATAGGAATCTCTACAATACTCAAAAAGTTAGGGATATTTAGCTTTTAGTTAAAATTTCAGGATAAACATAAAATGTCTAGACTTTTTTTTTAAATGCAGGAAATGAGACCTCAATGAGATCTCTTAAGGGTATGTTCACACGGCTTATTCGGACATCGTTTGGACGCTGATTTTTCAGCGCCCAAATCAGAATCAAAACCTCATCTAAAACACGCTTCTTCAGAAGTTTTAGACGCGTTTCTCGGCGCGTTTTTGAAAGAGGTTTTGGGCATGGTTTTCAACACTGTTTTTACCCATAAAAATTAATAGCCACAGCAAAAATCACGCCGAAAAATGCGTTAAAATTATGCCGAGGTTTTGAGGCTCTCCATTGATTCTTATGTGGATTTTCAGCGCTGAAAACACTCTAAGAACTGACACGATACTTCTTTTTCAGCGCCCAAACAGATTCCAAAGAAGCATCTAAGGCCTCGTTCACACGGCTTATTTGGGCACGGATTGGAGCCGTACTCATCGCCGGATTTGCGCTTCAGTATGGCGCCAATCCGTCCCTGTCATTACGGTAATCCACTGCTCACATAGAGAACAGTGGATTCCGTCGCTCCTCCCCGCTCAGCGAATCCGCCGCGGGGGGAGAAAGTGACATGCACATTATTTACGGCGCGGACGCGCCGTAAACGATGCATTGTCTATGGGGCCGGGAGCGGCGCCCCCGCCGCGCTCCTGCCCCGCCCCACCCGTCCCTTATTCACGGCGGATTTGTGAGCTCAATACGGCTCACAAATCCGTCGGGAATAAGCCGTGTGAACACGGCCTAAAACGCACATAAAAACCTTGTTGTGCGTGAACAACAACTCTGTTTTAAATAGGAATCAATGAAAATGAACGGAGGGCATTTTGGAAGCTTTTTGGATGCTGAAAACCGCTCCGAAAACAGCGTCAAAATCAGTCGTGTGAACATACCCTAACTTTAGAATGCACATGTCCAACTGTTCAATGTTTCGGTACTTTTTGCATAACTTGTTGATCTCTAACAAGAAGCTTAATGGCAAAATTCCCAACAGGTGTTTGATCCATTAAATTGCCCACTAAATTTAGGGAATCAATTTGAATTGGGATTTAAAGGGAACCTGTCACATAGGTTGTGCCCCCCTTGCTGAGTGCAGCACAAGCTAGTGTCAGACCTGCTGTTCCCAGCACTGTGTCCCTAATTCTGTAAGATGCAGCAGTTGTAGAGCATTTACCCTTCAAATCTTATTCATGAGTAGGTGTTAGCTCCACCCACCAAAGGCTAGCTCCGCCCACTGAGTTATTCACATGTTTCTACCTATTCAAAGTAATAGGTTTGTCAGTTGAGGTGGGCGGGGCTAGTCTCAGGTGGGCAGGGTTTGAAAAAAAACTGACTCTTTGACTGACTCTTCTGGCTGAAAACTGCAGATTTGAGCATTAAATACACGAAAACTACAACACCTTACAGAATAAGGGACACAGCGCTGGAAACAGCAGGTCTGACACTACCTTGTTCTGTCTTCAGCCAGGGGGCCAAAAACTATGTGACAGGTTCTCTTTAAACAATCCTCCTCATCATGCTGTTCCCATTTTGACATCATGAGACCAAGACAACACCTTACAATTAATCAACAGTACCTCGCCATTGCAAGGCTTCAAGCAGGATGCTCTCAGACAGATGTGGCCACTGAGCTTAGAGTGTCATCAGCAGGTTGTAACAGAGATACAGATAAACTGGAAGAGTCACAGAAAGGCAAAGAAATGGCCGTCCTTTGGCTACATCCCACAGTGATGACTGCTTCCTTGTAAACAATTCCGAGGAACTGGATGCCGAGTGCCACACAACTCCAAACACGTTTAAGAGTGTCACGTCAGTCCATTCACAACCGTTTACATCAGTATAGTCTGCGTGCTAGATGACCAACAAGGGTACCTGACCACACAGGCATCATCGTCTTGCATGGGCCAAGGAGCATCTATGCTGGACCAGTGACCAGTGGTCCTCAGTGCTGCTTAGTTTTGAAAGTCGATTCACCCCGAGCAGAAATTATGGCCGGCAACGATGCTGGAGACATCAAGGAGAGCGCTATGTATCAGCCACAATTGTCACCAGATAAGCCTTTGGTGGTGGCATTAGTGTGGGAAGGTGTGCCTAGTCAATACAGAACTGCCCTACACTCTGTGAATAGTACAGTGACAGCCTCTACTAGTTGAGTAACCTCATTAATCCAGTCATTGTGCCTCTGCATGAACACAGGGCTAACTTCATCTTCATGGACGGCAATGCTCCAGCTAATTGAGGTTGCATCATTAGGGAACGGCTGTTGGAGACTAGGGTACTTCAAATGGAGCAGCCTGCACTTTCTCCAGACCAGAACCCCCTGGAAAACCTGTGGGATGCGCTGAGTCGCCGTGTAGAAGCTCATAACTCTGTATCCCTGAACCTCAATAACCTGAGCTGCGTTCTTTAAGTAGAGTGAGATGCCGTGCCTCAGCAGTCAATAACTCGACGTGTGAACAGCATGAGATGTTCTCGTCAAGCTGTAATCGATGCTCAAGGCCACATGACACGTTATTGAGACATTGACATTTTTGATGGTGTATGCCCCTTACCGTTGTTGGCTGTTGTTTCATTCAATTGTTTGAGATGAGAAAATCAACATTGCATGCTACGACTTAAATGGCCGACTTTCAAGATATAATATCACTGTAGAGTGAAATTTTTAGGTTTTCCATAAATTTCACCCGAAAGCCAAATATCTCAAACGGTTTGGAGAGAAGTATATAGGCAATATTTTTATAATAGGAGTAATATGTCTTATAAGTCCAATATGACATTAACATCTAATTGTTAGAGGCCCAAACATTTTGTACACCGAGAAGGGAGTCATGCATGCATCTTTCCTCTACTATAGTGAATGACAGATACACAAACATCCAATTGTTTACTCGTATACCATTCATTTTAAGGGTATGTTCACACGGCTTATTTTGGGGCGCGTTTCGCCACGTATTGTGAGCGTACTGTACTCTAATATGAGCGAAATGTGCCCCAATCAATACGGTAATCCACAGTTCTCATAGAAAACTATGGATTACGCCTCCTCTCCCCGGGTGTACAATACGATCATATCGTATGCGCAGGGAGTTAATGGACGTCATTTATTCACGGTCGATCAGCGCAACTCCCGAAGACCTGGTTTAATTGCAGGGCATACTGTACGTCCCGCAATTAAGCCGTGTGAGCATACCCTAACAGTCCCGTCATATACAAATAATGAAGAATACAGAAATACAAGCATACCTCAAAGACGGATGCAGACTGCTGATATAATTGGACAGCTTTCTCCAAATTGACATGTTCTATGAGCCTGAAATTAAATGACACAACAAAAAATGAATCTGCCGCTAGAGAGGAAAGACTCAATCTGCAAAATTATTGCTGTTGAACAGACACGGTTATGTCCTCCTGACTCACTTCCCAGCCCGCTCCAGTGCCATAGCAGCGGTGTCAGGGGTGCCATTCTCCAGAAACATCATGCTGGCTTTTTCTATCAACTGGACGGCTTCAGGAAGTTTCTGCATCTCCTTAATTGTGAAGGAGTAAAAACAGAATCAAATGTACTGCTTATGTAGTTCTCTGGGCAGCACAGTGTTAGGGATAATAACAAGGAAAAGAGCAATCCTCAGCCTCCAGTAGTCTTTCAGAGCACACCTCACCTTCAGCATCATTCCTGCTTGTTCAAATGCTCTGTTGGAATAAAATAATGTTATGTTAAAAATAATTACAGGAACATTCATTGTAAGCGCAAATTGTGGATGTTACATGCACTATAAAGACTTTAGTGATACTAATATCTACTACCATCAGCCTCTAAACCTGCACTTTACTGCATGTACCTATCGAGAGTAACAAAAATCACCCCATCTAGGTAGAATAAGTATGGACCTAGAAATATTATTGACCTCCTTGACTCTCTTATTGATTGTCTATAGCACAAAAATAGACTTTTCACAATGACAACTGCACACATTACATTTTGTGACACAGAGCTGATAAGCTTTGTCATTTTCTTTAGAGTGTTTTTACATTTTATTTTATGTGGTTTTGTAATCGTGAAGACACCATAATTAAAAAAATAAATAAATTCCAACACTGTGATTGCAAAGACTGTGGCAAAAACTGCATTAAAAATATGCAAATACTATTATATAAATCATACTAGATAAAATGTTTGTAGTTTCTCAATAAAAAAAAAAAAAACTTGAAGGGGGTTATCCAGCATCAATATTAGATCATTGGAAACAACCAGCACATACAAACATTTAAGAGTGCTTACACGAGTGATGCAGCCCTTTCAGTAAGCTGATTGGCAAGGGTGCCAGGAGCCTGACCCCCACTGATCAATATTGATTGCAAGGTTGGAAAATCATTTAAATGTGCATATTATTAATGCAATATTTAAACGTATATGCGTGCTTGCTATGTCGCTTCTGTTACAACAAATAGAAACATTACTGCAAAGTCACTCATACTGAATACTCTGTCTGCATGCTCATACAGGGAAGGTTGACAGTTAGGGCCTGTCCCCACGGCACTGGTTTACGGCCGGTTTTTCAGACGGTTTGCGGTTTTGCAAAACATCTGAAAAACCGTCCGCAAATTAAAACCCTGGGCCGCGATGGAAAACCTGTGCAGCAGTCCCCCCGAAAAACATTGTGCATGTTCATTCTTCCGTCCGTTTTTTGAACATCGCAATGTGAAGGGGTAGGGCTTTTTTCCACTAACCGCGGAGAAAAGCCGTCCCCCCGCGGCCGTGGGGACGGCACTAAAACAGGACAAATACCGGTCGGATAAACCGACCGGTATTTGTCCTCTGCCGTGGGGATGAGCCCTTAATAGGCATATTGCATTTCATAATTACTCATGCAGTAAAAGGTTGGTTTTACATGGCTGTTTCTGAGTCAGATTCCGTGCTGAAGCAGTGTTAGAAACAGCATCCAAAACCAACTGCAAATCACCTCACATTGTTCTCCATAAAAAGACAGCTTTAAAGTGCATGCATCAGCCAAAAAAAAGTAAAAATAAAGAAACTATAAATATATACAATAATATATTAATTAAAACCCGATACATATTATTTTCTCCTTAAATGTTTTTCTTTTCTTATTGTAGATGGCTTAACTGTGCTTTTTGGAATGGATTATGGGTGCAGCCATACTGTCCGAGATGCTTTTAACAGCACTTAGGAAGATGCTTTAAGGCAGCTTTATGAACAGAGGTAGACCCACTGACTTCTATAGGATAATTTTCTAGGCATGCTCTGTGACCTGGGAAAAAGTCACTTTGCAGAGAGGGGGAGCTGTGATCTCCAATTGTGACTGGTGGATTCTGTGTTATCTATACACATCGGTGTTACCTTTCAGTGTAGTCCTGTCTGTGCTGATAATGAGGAGACTGCTGAAAAGTTTTCTATACAGAACAGGAAATGTCAGCTTATTATTAGGCTTAGTGGTCAAAGTGAAAACTGCTAAATTTAAGATTTTTTTTTTAAACCCTAACCATAAATTCTTAAAAAGATGTTTCTAACATAAAATATTACTTGAATAATAGGTAATTTTTTTTTATGACATTTCCTTTAAAATCATGTCGAAAACTGCAAATCCATGTTCAAAAATTGTGCTAATGGTATTAAATAAACTACTTATTGCTCCTAATGTTAAAGGAAACTCAGGAGAACCTATAAAAAAATCCTTTAAAAGGGCTGTCTATTCACAGACAACCCCTTTCAGTAAGGGGTTGTCATGAGTAAGGGAGAGCTTCTCCTGAAACGGGTAGACTTGTTGTTAACCAGGATGTTTTTTGCCTAACAGGCATTTTATTTTTTTTGTACAAAATAAAGCTGCAAGTTTTTATTCAATTTATATACAGAGAAGTTGCTGGATTTCTTTATATTTTTGCCTTTCAGATTGAAGCCAACTGCTAATGAGCTTGTCTTGAAACTGAAGGTGCCGTGTCCCACACTTCCCCTTCAGCGTCCATGTGAAACGTACAATGACAAGACAACCTCACAGAGGCATGTACACTGTAACTTGAAGATGAGGTGGTCTTTAACACTCTTATAATGTCCAAACGCACTGACAATATTTTCTGTGCCGATTCTTTATAGGAGCATATTGATCACGAAAACTTTGTGTGAAACCAAGTCAAACAAACATACACATATACAGTACAGACAAAAAGTTTGGAAACATCTTCTCATTCCAAAAGTTTTCTGTATTTTCAGGACTACAAAAATTGTAGATTCAAAGCAAAAGGTGGCTACTTTGAAGAACCTAGAATATAAGACATTTTCAGTCGTTTCACACTTTTTTGTAAAGTATATAATTTCACATGTGTTAATTCAGAGTTTTGATGCCTTCAGTGTGAATCTACAATTTTTATAGTTCTGAAAATACAGAAAACTGTTGGAATGAGAAGGTGTGCCCAAACTTTTGGTCTGTACTGTAACTGCCACTATTTGAGCCAGGTAGCTTGTAGATAGTGTTGTATTTGCTCAAATGATTCCACATATGACAACATTGTGCCTGATAGACATCATATTGATCTATATTAATGGAAGTTTTAAGTTTTCTTCTGTAAATCTCTTTTAATACACAGTCGCTTGTTCAGATGATACTTACTTAGCTGCATGGAAAAGACTTGCAGGAGTATTTGGTTTAGGTTTCAAAAGACAAAATCAATAAAGTCAAAAGAACACTAATTACTTGATAAGAACGGTGGGATAAATGCAGACTGAGTGAGTTACATGGTAAAAAATAGTCCTGGATTTACTGATCTTTCAATAAGCAGCTGTTCTCCAGAGCTACATAAATTCTAATCACTCTTTACTCAAAACCTTATAAACCACCCACGTTAAACATTTTCACCTTCGTAAAAACTTGAAGACACATCTTGCACATTAATTCTTTATGGTTGGTGCTTAGACGACAGCCAGAAGGCTTGTTACTACAAGGAGCAAGGGAATTCCCAATGTTTCAGCCTTACCAACATCACCTAATGACACTATCATGTTATAGGTCAGCGAGAGACCAGAATTGTAAGGCAACCTGTGATATTTATGGGATTAGTCAGTTTCTGTAGTCACATAATAGAAAAGACAGCGTATCTAATTTGCAAATATTAGTAAAACATTGAGTGCGGTATGTCAAAAGTAATTAACTGCTTCATTCCTAAAGCAGCCTCTGTGCATAGCCTGGATTGGAGGAAGTCTCCTTTACATCTCCGGCCCAGATGTTAACGCTCTGCTCTCCAGGATCTTGGAGTGTCTATTGTCCATATCCTCCTCCTCCTTTTCCTGCCTTTTAAAATGAAAAGTGGAGAAAACAGAATGTATCATCTGTCCATCACTCTATCCCTCCACCTGATCTATCTATCACAGTCAACGGCTCTATGCTTTCACTGACCCTAACTGACCACTAACCTTTGACTCCTCTCTGTCCTTCGAGCCTCACATCCAAGCCCTAAACTCTGCCTGCCACCTCTACCTGAAAAATCTCTCCCATCTAGACTACTGTAACATCCTTCTCTGTGGCCTCCGGTATAGCACTTTTACTCCCCGTCAAACCATTCTCAACTCCGCTGCCCATCTGATCCACCTCTCTCCTCACTACTCCTCTGCCAATCCCTTCACTGGCTAAGGAATACAAAATGCCTCAGCGATCCAGCTTGAATGCAAAAGGCGTACTTTATTTAGAAAAAGGTACAGAGGGTAAAAACATGTCGCCAGGGGGCGTCGCTGACGCGTTTCGTGCGCTCCTAGTATCGCCCTTGTTCACAGCATAACACTAAGTAGTAGAAGGATCCTTATATATGCTTTTGGGAGTGTCGGATTAACTTGCCTTCCGACACCTCACTTCCCTATACAGGTGAACTTAACTCTTTACTACATAGTTAAAACCACTTTAAAAACAATGTTTCACATTATAACTACAAAAGATAAAGCTAACTAATATATTTTATGGATCTTTCGTTTTATTCATCTAATTTTCTAATATATGTATAACAAGTCATTACGATAATTAAGTCCGTTCGGGGCTCTGGCATCTCCAATGTCTCTGCACTCCAACCTGCACGGATCGCCCAATGTCTGCACTCCAACCTGCACGGATCGCCCAATGTCTCTGCACTCCAACCTGCACGATCGCCATGTCACGCACTCCAACCTGCACGATGCCCATGCCTGCACTCCAACCTGCACGGATCTCCCAATGTCTCTGCACTCCAACCTGCACGGATCGCCCAATGTCTCTGCACTCCAACCTGCACGGATCGCCCAATGTCCCTGCACTCCAACCTGCACGGATCGCCCAATGTCCCTGCACTCCAACCTGCACGGTTAGCCCAATGTCACTGCACTCCAACCTGCACGGTTAGCCCAATGTCTCTGCACTCCAACCTGCACGGTTAGCCCAATGTCCTGCACCCAACTGCACGGTTAGCCCAAGTCTCTGCACTCCAACCTGCACGGATACCATGTCTCTGCACTCCACCTGCACGATAGCCAATGCTCTGCACTCCAACCTGCACGGATCGCCCAATGTCTCTGCACTCCAACCTGCACGGATCGCTGGCTCCCCATTGCCCAGAAATTCAGTTCACGTTACTAACCATGATCTCCAAGGCTTTCCATAACCTCTTCAATCCATACATCTCTGCCTTAATTTCCAGATACCTCCCCTCACAGGACTTTCTTCTCTGTTCTCCTCTTGTCAGCTCCTCACACAACAATCTGCAATACTTCTCTTGCTTACCCCACACTCTGGAACTCATTACCAACACGTTAGACTTTCCTTTACCCTCACTAATGTTAAAAGCAACCTGAAAACCCATCTCTTCGGGATGGCCTATAACCTACAATAACCCTGCTGCCACTACACCACCCCACAAACCTAGCTATCAATTTCAAAAGCTTAGATAACCTTTTTAACCACTTATTGAGGCAGCTTCTTTCAAAATTTCCTTTCTTCCCCCCACCTCCAATAGCCATAACTTTTTTTTTTTTTTTTACTGTAGACATAGGTGCAGGAGGGTAAGTTTTTTATGGGACGAGTTGTACAATTTAAATGACCATATGGTGTAATGATTCCCTCCCCCTACCTCCAGCACCAAAAATTTATTTGCGGGACGGAACTGGGAAAGAAAAATAAAACGCAATTGTGCCATTTTCTTTATTTTATATACAATAATTTTTTGTTTTTCAAATTTTTAAAAACATTTTATGACTTTTAAACTGTAATATTTAATCCCTTTAGGGGACTTGAAAATCCAATAGTTTGATCACTTGTCTTACATATTGCCATGCTTTTATGCTATAGAATGAAGCAATTTCACTCATCTTCAATTACATCCTTTAAATAGCAGGGTGTAGTAACAGTATAATCAAGGAGATCTGGGGGTCATCATTAAGCCCCCCACTGGGTGCTGCACCTAGATTCTGCGGTCACTTTGGCATCTAAGTAGTAAAATGGCTAACAGCGGGTGATGGCTGCAAGACAGGGGACTCCTGCCAGGTATGGCACAGCGATTGAGCCTGTTCCATGTATCCTTAAAGGTGGGTTCACCTACATGCTAATACATTGTACACTGAGTCAATATGACACAGGTTGCTCTTAGGAACACACAACAGACCTTGTGTTTATAAAGCTGTCTAGCAGGAAGACTGTCTTTGTTGCCCATAGCAACCAATCAGTGCTCAGTTTTTATTTTTTCAGAACTTTTAGGGAAATGAAAGCTGAGCCCTGATTGGTTCTATTGACAAAAAGCAGTCTACTGCAGACAGTTTTCTTACATAAGGCCTAATGTGCCAAAAACGGCTTATACACAGCAGCCCTGTGATCCATTGCTAAGTCCCCAGGAGCTGACATGTAATTTCCCATGGAAAAAAGAAGTAAATCTAAAATATACACTTTTATTATATAACTTAAAATATATCCAATAGCAACCCTCTGGAAAACTACCAGGGCGATACTGTACATGATACACTCCTACCCTAAAGTGCAGATGATCGCTCCGATAAAGGCGCGCTTGCCCGGCAACCTTCCCTAGGAAAATGACAAGATATGACCTAGTCTGGTCCAACAGTTTTGACCAGCACGGTAAAAATTATAACCGTCACCTCAGGTACCAATGCGAATTAGACTAAAGGTGTCAAAAATAATGTCAAATAATGTATACAGGTAATACTCCATGCTTAATCAACTGATCTGATACAATGACAATACCAACTAGGGAAATAGAACAAGGATGTTGTATTCATCAGAAAGTAAGAGGTGGTCATATCCCAAAAATTCAATACCTTAGGAAAAGTAATGTACCTTACCGATATGTAGAGAAACCACCCCTGTTTTAAGGTGTCGTGAGATTATAGACACTCTATGTCTGTTGCCCATGTAAGGCCATTGCAGCACGGCTCACATTCAATAGTTCAGAGACTCTTTATCGGGGCGATAACTAATTGCTCCAATCCTAGAGCAGCTTCTGATCCTGGCTGTTTAACCCTTTGATTGTCGCTGCATGATTAAAGAGGTCTCCCCTGCCCAATTGGGTCACTAGGATTCCCAATGCCTGAAGAGGCCGAGAAACCTGTACCACAAAATAAAGGTTACTACCAGACTAGATGAATGGCCAGTATCCAAGCCCATCTGACTATCAAACCACATGGAAAAAAAGAGGTAATGTCTAAAATATTAACTTTTATTAATAATAACTTAAAATATATCCAACTAACAACTCTGTCTGGAACTACCAGGGCGATACTGTACAATGAATAACAGTCCCTACCCTAAAGTGCAAGATGATCGCCCCGATAAAGAGTCTCTGAACTATTGAATGTGGCCGATGCTGCAATGCCCTTACAGGGCTAACGATGACATAGAGGTGTCTATAATCACTACACCTTGAAACAGTGGGGTGGTTCCTCTACATATCGGTAAGGTACATTACTTTTACCTAAGGTATTGAGATTTTTGGGATATGACCATATCTTACTTTCTGGGATGAATACATCATCCTTTGTTTTTTTTTCCCTAGTTGGTATTGCCCATTTTATCAGGTATCTTGGATTTGCATAGTTTTACCTGTAGTACATTATTTGACAATTATTTTGAACACCTTTAGTCTGAATTCCTGCATTTTGGTCCCTGAGGTGACCAGGTATAATAATTTTTTACAGGCTGGTCGAAACATGTTGGGGACCAGACTAGAGTTCTATCTGTCAATTTTCCTAGGGACAGGTTCCGGGCAAGAGCCCCCTTTATAGGAGCGATCATCTTGCACTTTAGGGTGGGGGACTGTTTATCAATTGGGTACAGTATCGCCCTGGTAGTTCCAAGAAGAGTTTGTTAGTTGGATAATTTTTAAGTTATTATTAATAAAGTTATATTTTAGACTATCCCCTTTCTTTTTTCCATGTGGTTTGGAATTAGTCAGAGGTCTCTGGATACTGGCCATTCATCTAGCTGGTAGTAAACATATTCCTTTTGTGTAAATGGTTTCCCCAGCCTCAATCGGGCATTGGGAAACCTAGTGACCCAATTGGGCAGGGGAGACCTCTTTAATCATGCAGCGACAATCAAGGGTTTTAAACGCCAGGCGGATCAGAGAAGCTGATTGCTCAAAAAAGGGTCCCTATAAAGCTCCGATACAGAGGCAGCTGCATTGCTGGGAGCCGTAAACCCTTCTATGAAGCAGCCGCCAGAGGACCTGCACCGCCCGCTGTCAAAGGTCAGCTCATAAGTTCTGCAGGGATTTGTACATAATTGACAAGTACAAAATACTTCTAAAAGGAGACAGGTCTTTGCCCCATGTAAAGTGGACCTTGGACCATTACTAACTCACTTGCAGAAGCAAGATAACACACAGGGCCTCATTCATGAAAACTGTCTAACAGTATGACTTGTTGTCCATAGCAACTAATCACAGCTTAACTTTCATTTTTCCAGAACGGTATAAGAAATGAAAGCTGAGCTCTGATTGGCTGCTATGAGCATATTATATTTAGACAGTTGTGATAAGATTTGAAGGCCTTTTGTAAACCTTTTTTTTTTTTTTGTAGAAACAGCGCCACTCCTGACCATGATCTGTGTCTGTTATTGCAGCTAAGCTACATTCCCATAAAGTCTTTGTAAAAACAAGGAAAAGACCATGAAGACCAATCTTGGATTCCAGGAAAGGATACGCTTTGTTGTTCTCATAAGATTCAGCCTCTTTTAAAAAGGCATCTTTGGCCTGGTCATACTGTTTGGCATTTTTAAAGGCAACAGCTGTAAGAAACAAGAAGAAACAGCATATAATTATATGTATATTCCACAAGACAAAATCAAATACATGACCATAACATTATAAGGCTCTATTCAAATTAATGTCATGGCTTCCGCTCATAAAGGAGCCGTGACAGATATGCCAGATCCATTTAAAAAGCTTTCAACAAATCCAGACAGAAGTCATTGACTTATAATGGGGTCTGTTGAGCTTCCATTGGGGTTCTGGTGTTTCTGGCTCTATGAATTGTGCTGCAGTTCCAGAAATTGACTTTACAATAGGAACCTGGAAATGAGAGAACGACGTACTGACTTATATTGAAAAGTGCTCCTGCCTTGGTCAGGTGAAGAGCTGAGCCGTGTCTACGATCCATTTTAACTGGGATATTAGCTGCTTCCAGTAGTACAATGCAGGATACCTAAATGTGATGATCAGTGCAACTACAATTTATAGGGCCTAAAGCAAAATTAATTGGGCCCCCACCATCCATTAACAGGACAGTGAAACTGCAGCATAAGCAGCAATAATTGCCAGATTGGAGTCGGGAAAAAATTTTTTTTCCCTAAAATGAGGACAACTGGCTTTTACCTCCTGGATCAATACTTTAGCAAAATAGGCTGAACTGGATGGACGTCTGTCTTTTTTCAGCCTTACAAACCATGTAAATAAAGGAGTGTTCCCACAGAAGATATTGATGGCATATACTATCGACATGCCATCCAAGTCTGACAAGAGCTGGTCCCTCCTAGTTAGTAATTGGTCCCTCACAAGTGTCGGCTTAGGAATGGGTACCGGTGACTCGACTCTCCATTTTATACTTTGGGAGTATAGACTATAGCCGAATGCCCTGTTCAGCTTTACTTGGAATCCCCATAGAACTGAATAGAGAGTTGTGTGCGAGCCTAACCTGTTCTCCATTCTGAGCAGACATTTACAGTAGCCCATTTCCTAGATAAGTGGAACCTGCACCTATAAGACTGATGACATATTCCATCAATACGCCATCAAAGTCTATGCTGGGAACACCCCATTAAAGATAAAAATAATAGTGTCATATTAGAGACACTATATAGTACTACTAGCTAGCAGAAAGTCACCAAATTCATATTTCATACAAAGAGGTACAATATTCTTTCCACCAGAGTGGGCACTTTCAACCTCTGGGCCTCACTGCAGTTATGGCTCTACTGCTATTGTTACGCCTATGGAGATGATGGTTATAAATGGTCTCTATAATCCAAGACAATTCAAAGAACGCAGTGGTCATCTCCAATATTTCAGGAGAAAATGTGCGCATGCAATGCTGTAAAGCGCCTAGAATTGATGTAGCGAAGCCATAAATCTATAGCTTTGTACAGTTCTAGCGCGCCCCGCCTCCTGCACGCCTCCCCAAATCAGGCGCATTACAAAGTGCCATTTGCACTTTGTAATGCGCCAGATACTGGCGTATGGGACATTTCAACATATTGCGAATGGGGCTGCGCTGGACATCGGGCTGAAAAGACGCCAGATATCTGGCGCCAGGGCTGTGAAGTCGGAGTCATGGAGTCGGTGCCTATTTTGCAGGAGTCGGAGTCGTCATAAAAGGGACCGACTCCGACTCCCAAAATATATAATAAGTTGGTCCAGTTAGTTCGATGCAAAGAGCAAGAGGAATTGGGTCCGGCCAGTGCTACCGCTCCCATATCTTCAGCCTCATCACATGAGGAGTGTAATTGATGACATGGAGCAGGCAAAGCGCTGCCCCAGGGAAAAAGATTCCGCTCCCATGGCAAACAGATTCCAGCAAAATTTTTCACCTGCTTTCAAAGAGAAGTAGAAGAGTTCAACCATTCATCAAAACTGACTGTGGCTGAGACAATTCCTTTATACCCTGACATTGTTAGAGATGTTGCCCCTGTGGTCACCGCTTTGCCCCCCCAACCCAAATTAGTGTAGAGAGGCCGTTCTCTAGCCTGGAAATGAGATCAGATGTGAGGTCATGTATGCAGGATCTGATGTAGGTGATACTATTTCTCAAAAAAATTCAGAGACTCCACAAATGTTCCTGCAGTGTTTTGCATATTTACATTTTTTTGTGTTCTAAAGTCATATCCAATAAATATATTTTACACTGACAAGTAAAAGGGTAACATTGTTTTGAACTTGTGACTTTCAGGCTCCTTATCTGTTCATCCACTACAGCTTTGTACATGAGGCTACTGTAATTTTATATACAGTTATCTTACTTATCTTATACATAAATTTGACTTGCAAGTATTTAGCATCTGCTTAGTTCTGCAGATTCTTTCCTGTAACTGCATTGTTACTGTTTTGCTCCTAAAAATCAAAATGTTAATTTTTATTATTTTGTTAGTATTTGGGAAATCCACCTTTTGGTTTTCAATACTGCCTGAATCCTCCTGGGCTCTGGATCCGATTCAAGCATGTCTTAACCAAAATCTAATCCCAGGTCTCTTCTACACATTCCCAATGTTGGTGCAGACTGGACTTGGATACAAATACAGCTTTTTCTTCAACTCTACCCACAAGTGTTCAAAAGATCAAAACATTGTTACCCTTTTGCTTGTCAGTGTCTGTTCTACCTAAATAGCTTGATTATTGTATCATAAGGTGATAAACAGCCTGATGTTACCATTTTACTACAGTAAAGTTATCACTTAAACATGCGCCGTGTATGAGGGAGTCAGGAGTCGGAGGTTTGGCTTGCCGACTCCACAGCCCTGTGACTGGCGCAGCCCCGTTCATACATGTCGCCCAAAGTTTTTATTCTCTAACATAACTAGAAATTTTGAAAATGGCAAGGAATTAAAAACATAAGGTATGGGAATGTTACAGGTTTTCAATGTGCAATTATTGAGGTTTATTTACGCAACAATGGAAAACCTCCTTGAGAAAGCCAGCTT